>PVPY01000803.1:0-14925 GCA_002982035.1 Fusarium algeriense
ATAAACTTTTATAGTAATTATTAATATATTAATAGGGATTAATATTTTAAAAAAATATATGTTTAATAATAATGAGAGTTAAAGATATTTTTTTATTTTATTTTAATAATTGAGTAAAAGAAAAGTTAAGAGATATTATCTTAAAAGAAAAAAGCAAGGAGGCTTATAACATTTTGTAAAATAAATCATCTTTAATTAAACTATCCCTTTAGAAACTAGTTACCAGCACTTAAAGCCGGCTCTAGATATAGAATTCTAGGACAGTAAACGCAGGCCATATAAAGGAACATATAATTAAAAGTTATGTTATTTCGATAGCCACGGTGCGGGCCATAATCAATCGGTTCCTAATAACCTCCATTAAAAGACTTTCTCTGTCTTCCCTTCTATAGAAAATAATGGGGTAATACGAGCTAGGAAATTTCTCACAAGTCCAAGGTCACACTTCCCCATACTACCCCGCAACTCGGGCCGAGATTTATTATGCTAATGTATGCGGCCTGGTCTGTTACCGCCTTATCCCACCGGGCGAGAATTATAGACTAAAGCCTCCCACCGGACAGGTATGAGGCCGGGAGCCTTCGGGTACGCAGACTCACCAGCTGGCTTGATGTTTGCCGGAGGGGTGCTCTTAGTCTTGTCGATCTTGAGATCTAAGGCAATGCCGGACGCCTCATCTATTGTCCCCACGGGGTAGCGCAGTAGCCAACTCGGCTGTCGGTTCAGTTCATATGCCCAACTCCAAGTATAAATATGGTAAAAGTCGCACAACATCTTTGTCGCTTTCAATTAACATATCTACACCACAGCACCGTCCTCGCTACTCATCTTGACGTCTCAAACCCGCCAAAGAATCTCGCCTACCTTTGACTATGCGTTCATTGACAGTCAACGGCCTGGTGGCCCTGGCGACGTTTCCTCAGCTCGCCCTTTCGTCCACCATTGAGCGCCGTCAGACTTCATCCAACACGGCTACAGTGGAACTCTCCAAGGGTCGTGGGTCGCCCCAGCACTTGGCTTCTGGCTTCATCTACGGCATGCCTGACTCCGGGTTTGGCCAGTCCCCGAACCAGATCCCTGATCACTTTTACTCTGACATGGGCTTCAACTATGCTCGTGCTGGAGGCGCACAGATCGATCAGGGCGGTTGGATTTGGGGTCATGCCGCCTACGCTGCTCGCTTCGAATCGACCAAGGAGAACTATCTCAAAGCTCGCGAGTTCGGTGCAAAGTTCCAGATCCTGCCTCACGATATCTGGGGCACTGATCACGCAAACTCGACTACGGCCTGGCCGGGCGACAATGGCGACTGGACAGACTACGACAACTTCTTGGACCAGTTGCTTGGTGATTTGCAATCCAACAACATGCTGGATGGCTTGGATTTTGACATTTGGAACGAGTAAGTCAAAGTTTTGATGCTATACTGCTAGACAGGGCTAGTTCTGACGCAGGAGACACAGACCTGATGGTGGCTTTTGGGCTCGTTCCGAAGATCAATATCTACAGATGTGGAAGCGCACATATCAGCGCATTCGATCATGTACGCCCTGATGGACTGATGCATGAACATGGGAACTCTGCTGACCCCATTACTCTCAATAGCCTCCGCATTCGACAATGTCCTCCTCGTTGGTCCCTCTAGTGCTGGCCAACCCTCAACCTCAAACAGTTGGTGGGTGGCATTCGTACAATACGTTGTAGCCAACAAGGTTGTTCCGGACCAATGGACCTGGCACGACGAGCCCGGCGATGTGGCCAACGACCATAACAACTGGGCAGCCCTCCGTCAGCAGTACAATGCACCTGACAACCAAGTTAACATCAACGAATACGCCGTATTCTCTCAACAAGTTGCTTCAGGCGCAGCGTGGTGGATCTCTCGTCTGGAGCGGTACAACTACATCGGTCTTCGTGGAAACTGGATCATGGGATGCGGCCTGCACGACTTCATGGCATCTCTTCTAGGAAAGTCAGATGATAACAGCTGCACGGCTGGAGGTTACGTCCCCAACGGCGAGTTTCAAGTCTACAAGTACTATAACCTTAACATGACGGGTACTCGCGCCACCACCACGGGCAGTGGTGATGGGAAGCTGGACGTGTTCACCACCATTGGATCGGACAAGGTTCGCATCTTGACCGGCGTGGATATCGCTACTGGTACCTGGTACATCACCATCAACAACCTTAGCTCCGTAGGTCTTCCGACTTCAGGCAGTCTTGCTATCCATACCTATGGATTTGTTGATAACGGTCACTATGGAGAAGTGTCGGCCCCCACTGATCGAGGAGTATATTCGCATCAGTACTCCGGCGACTCGGTCACGTTCCCTGTTTATCAGACAGATGTTGATGAGAACACAGCCTGGGCTTTCGAGTTCGCTGTTGGCCAGTAATACCCAGAGGCAATCTATTTATTATATATTCCGCTCTCCTAGAAACTTAAATAATAGTTCTATTAAGGAGGTTTATAATAAGGAAAAGTATAATAATAAGAAAACAGTATAGGAATACTACTTATAGTAAAGCTATATTATAAATAACCTAACATTCCCCACATTATTAAACCCTTAAAGCACTATAGAGAGATTGCATTCGGGCTTACAGTTCAGCCTAAATAACATACCCCTCAGGATTCGGGTTATTTTAATATACCGTCGGTATATAATTATTATACCCGGATGGAATGGATGGCTGCTTCTCACATGGGCTAATGCTTCCGCCACGCTAGAGTTTTTTATAAGATGCTTAAACATGTTCAGTTTCAACAGACCTTTTAAGGCTGGATTTTATCATCATTGATCAGGACTACCTTTTCCGTCTTTCAAGACTACTCAATTGCATCTTTTCGCCAACCGACTTGCCGACTCACAATGAAGTTCACTCACGGTATCTGGGAGGACCGCCGAGACACTGTTATCTATAGCGCAACGGAGGTAGCCAGTGTTTCCCAACTCGCCCCTGATCGTATCAAAGTGCTCTGTGCCACTCGCCAAGTTGCCCATCGCGGAGATACCCTCAATCGTCCGACGATCACCCTGACCGTCTCTGCAGCAGCACCTGGTATCATTGCTTGTGCTGCGACGCACTTTAAGGGTGCAAAGAAAGCCTCTGAGCCGCGCTTCGAAATCTTTCCTGGCGGCAATCAGCGACATAAATTTTCCCACGTAACAAGCGACGGTGATACCGGTCTCTCGGTATACTCCAGCGGTGATCTACAAGCTGAACTTGACCGAACCCCTTCCAATTTTCGCCTAAATTTCCAATCAAGTCCCGAGGGAAAGCCCCTGACAAGTTTCGGCTATCAGGGTGTACAATACATAGTTGGCCCTCCAAACCAGGGCGTTCCAACCCCTTTGGAGGCCAGTACCAAAATCGCCGACCCCTATCATCGCCCGGGCTTGGAAACAAATGCAAAGCCTTACATGTCTGTTGCATTCGACCTGCAAGTTGGGGAATTGGTGTATGGTTTGGGGGAGCGATTTGGCCCTCTCACCAAAAACGGACAAAGCATCGAACTTTGGAATGAGGACGCCGGAACTTGTACACTGTATAGTTAGTCAACGAACTCCTCAACAACCTCCCGATCCTTTGCTGACGAAATATATTACTGTAGCCTACAAGAATATTCCTTTTTTCTGGACTAATCGGGGCTATGGAATCTTCTTTGACCATTCAGATGCGCTATCCCTCGAGATTCAAACCGAGAGACTCGGGAAAATTCAAACCTCAATTCAAGGTGAAGAGATCAGATGGTTCGTCATCCATGGGCCAAACCCGAAGGAGGTAAGACAGGACGCCCGTGGTTTCTAAATTCGATACATTTTGCTGATACATAGTAATTAGATCCTTAAACGATACGCCGATCTAACTGGACACCCGGCCTTGCCTCCATCTTGGTCCTTCGGTCTCTATCTTTCGAGTTCATTCATCACCGACTATAGTGAAGAGATCGTTAGTAAGCAGCTCGACGAGATGGCCAACAGAGACATACCTTTGTCTGTCTTCCACTTTGACTGTTTCTGGATGCGTGAATATACCTGGACTAGCTTCAAGTTCGACCCCGTCCAATTTCCGGATGCTGGCAAGTTTCTCGAAAATCTTCACAAACGCAATCTCAAGGTTTGTGTGTGGATCAATCCATACATTGCTCAAGAATCCGATGTCTTCGACGAAGCTATGGAGGGAGGATACTTGATCAAACGACTCGATGGCACCGTTTGGCAAGGGGACAATTGGCAAGCGGGAATGGCCGTGGTAGACTTTACCAATCCCGCTGCCGTCAACTGGTACAAAGGACATCTGAAACAGCTCCTTCGCCTTGGAGTCGATTCGTTCAAAACAGACTTTGGCGAGCGCATACCGTGGGAGGGTGTGCAGTTTCATAATGGTATGGATCCTCGACAGGGCCACAACTATTATGCACTCTTGTATAATCGAACTGTTTATGAGACTATTGTTGAGGAACGTGGCATGAATGAAGCGGCTGTATTTGGTCGGGCTGCAACTGCAGGAAGCCAACGGTTACCTGTACACTGGGGAGGCGATTGTGAATCGACTTGGCCTGGTATGATTCAATCGTTGCGTGGAGGTTTGTCTCTTGGTATGTCTGGCTTTTCATTTTGGTCGCATGATATTGCTGGTTTCATTGCCCAAGGACTCTCCAGCGATGTTCCAGATCCTCACATCTACAAGCGGTGGGTTCAATTTGGTCTTTTATCATCGCACTCACGATTGCATGGCTCTCACACATACAGAGTACCCTGGCTTGTGGACGAAGAGGCGGTGCAGGTTCTGGCCAAGTTCTCTCGCCTGAAGAATATGCTAATGCCATATATCTTTGCCCAAGCAATTGATTGCTGCCGCAAGGGACTCCCGATGCTGCGTGCCATGGTTATCGAGTTCCCAGAAGACAGAACATGTGCGACTCTGGATGAGCAGTACATGTTCGGCGAGAGTTTGCTTGTGGCACCAATCTTCAATGATCAAGGGGTGGTCGAATACTACCTACCCAAAGGGACCTGGACCGGCCTTCTTGACGGGAAGAGGCGTGTTGGACCGGGGTGGATTAAAGAGACTTTTGACAACTTCCATCTCCCTCTCTTAGTTCGCGAAGGTCACGCTATTCTTGTAGGAACTGGCGATCGTCCTGACTACAATTGGCCATCCGAACTCACTGCTGTTGCTGTTGGCAAGCTTCCAACAGACGAAGCCATAGAGGTACCTATCCCTTCAGCAAGAGCAGTCGGCACCATCGACAGTACACTTAAGGTATGGGTATCAGGAGGACAGAGTGATGTCGAGCCAAAGGCTGAGCGGGTTGGTGTCGGAAGCACTCCTCCAGTGATTGTCTTGGGAACTGATTCTCATCTATGACTGCACTCCCTTGCTTTTCTCAAAGATTCCAGTCTTGGTGGAGATGTTTTTTGACTTGAAGACAAAACTTATGCACGCCTGCAAACAATAAGAACTCACGACTTTGTCTAGCCTACTAGTCTTGGTATGCCAGTGATACTGAAGCTCAGTGCTAGCTTCTGTAATTGTCAACACGTTGGAATATATGTTCGGCGTCTTATGATATTGCACACCCAACAATTGTCTACTTCGTTACTACACCAATACACTACGGTACCCGGTATAAATAGAGGCCTCTCTGTACGAAAAGCGGGTTGATCAGTGGTAGAGTTACTGTACAAAGAGCAAGGCTATGCAGTAAGTCTAGCCAGGTAGTAGCTTAGTAATTAATACGAAAATAGCAATTCGTCAAAAAAGTTAATAGCATATCTTCTTATCTCATTACAGTAATA
Organism: Fusarium algeriense; assembly: GCA_002982035.1. Classification (NCBI taxonomy): domain Eukaryota; kingdom Fungi; phylum Ascomycota; class Sordariomycetes; order Hypocreales; family Nectriaceae; genus Fusarium; species Fusarium algeriense. The sequence continues at coordinate 5,811 of PVPY01000803.1, forward strand.
ATATAAAAAACTAGGTCTAAAATCGTAAAGGGGGCCTGTATTTTCACCGAGTACTCTAATATGGTTATGAGCCTATACTCTTAATATACTGATGAGGGTTAATACGCGTGATGAAGAAGGGTATGGTGTTTATCCATTTAGCCTAAAGTGATCTCTTTGACCTCTTCTCTTGTTGAGAGGAATACGTCACATTCACAAACGGTGGTCCTTATTCCCATGTACCCTACTTAAATTACGCCCTAACTCTACCCCGCATTCAGCGAAGTGATATGATTTTCTGTACTTGCTAAAAAGGGAAATCTGGTTTTCGATTCTTGTCGTTTAGGCTTGGAAAATAAGCAATGCTTTGCAGCAAAGACATGATGGAAAATGCCCGACGGGTATTAAAGCATTATCTCATGCCGAATTACCCGAAAAGAAACCCATGTAAGGAGTCGAGACGAACAAGCAAGTTTGCATTGAGTCCTCTTTGGTTGCAGTCGATAAAAAAACATAAAAAGATTTCATTCCCCTAACTCAGTATCGATTGACATACCCATTAACCCTTTTGACCCTTTTTCTACGGAATCTACTTACAGATCGTCAATATGAGTAATCAGGTCATGGATCACTCAAAAGCATCGGGCTACAGTTACTGGTGTGGTATGTTGACACCCATTTCCAAACGTAGTCTTTGCGGTGATGCTAATATAAATTCACTTTAGCCTTTGTTGTCGGAACTGGCTCTCTACTTTGGGGCTATGATTCGGGCATTTTTGGAACGGCTCTTGCTCAATCTTACTTTGAAGAGAAGTTCCATCCTTCGCCTTCAATGTTGGGGGGCATTATCTCGGTTTATACCGCTGGTGGTGCTGTCGGTGCTTTACTTTCCGGCCCAGTCGGCAACCGTTTCGGCCGTCGTGGTACTATTCAGATCGGTGCCATCATTGCTGCTATCGGTACTATTTTGCAGACAGCCGCCGTGGAGACAGTTATGCTTATATTTGGTCGTCTCATTGCCGGACTTGCTATTGGCCTGATCTATTTTGCCATCCCCATGTTTCTTTCTGAGATTGCTCCTTACAGTCGACGTGGTCTTTTCACAGGCCTCCATTCTCAGTTTGTCGGATTCGGATACATGACCTCGAACTGGATTGGATTCGGAGTTTCGTACACCACCGGGCAATTCACTGTAAGGAGTCCTTCTCGCACTCCCTCCAATCTAAGTGTATTTCTTTCTGTGCTGACTATGTTGTGCAATAGTATCGTTTCCCTGTAGGCCTTCAAGTACTTTTGGCCCTATTGCTACTGGGTTTATCTTTCACCATTCCGGAATCTCCACGCTATCTGATTGAACGCGGAAAATTGGAAGAAGCCGAGTCAGTTCTCAAGCGGCTTCGGACCCACGGTCATGATGTCGGAGTTGAGAGAGAGCTTCGTCAAATGCGCGACCAGATCCAATGGGAACGCGAAAATGAGGAAGCCTCCTTGAAGGTCATGGTAACCAAACCATCGTATCGCACACGCCTTCTTCTCGGCTGCGGAGTCCAGATCGGGCAGCAAATTTGTGGCATCTCCGCTATCAACTACTACCAGACCATTATGTACAAGTCTTTGGGTATCAAGGGCCATATCGTCCTTCTACTTGCTGGAGTTTGGGGTCTCACAGGTCCTTTGGCCAATATCTTCTGTTTGTTGTGGATCATCGATCGTGTACGACGCCGCACTCTCTTTATGGCCGGGTCCCTCGCTATGACGGTAGATATCGCCATCGTCCTAGCACTAGTTGCGGTATACGGCGGTAGCGACAACCAAGTGGCGAACGGTGTCGGTATTTTCTTCCTCATTCTTTTCGGCATTCTTTTTTCATTATCTTGGAATTCTGGTTGCCCAGTATACACCGCTGAGATCTTTCCTACTCAGATCCGCGCTACCGGAGGAGCAATTTCTACATTTTGGTCGTTTGTAATTCAGGTCGTCCTCGCACAAGCCTCTCCAACAGCTCTAGCTAATGTCGGATGGCGCTACTACTTCTTCTTCATTGCTATGAACCTTTTCACGTTCGCCATGGTCTTTTTCTTTTTACCTGAAACTAAGGGAAAGTCTCTTGAGGAAATCAGTGAGGTATTCGGCGACATCTTTGTGAGCGTACATATGGACGAGCGCTTGGATGAAAAGAATGAACACAACCCGAGAGCTACTATGGTTGAGGGTGCTTAGCTTTTATAACCTGTTGTAAAGCACTAGTTTCGTGGTTAAAGTAGGAATCCTAGGGGGCCTCTTAGATTGTTAGCTAAGGACGGCGGTTTAAGCTTTTCCTACTATGCAGCCAAAGGGATTCTTAGCCTCTTGACCTTTAAATGCTACTACCTTCTCTAGCTTACTATTTTACTTTCTTTTTAAATTATTCTTTTTAACTCTATAACGTGTCTTTATTTATATATAACTTAAATTTCCAAAGAGTATATAGACACGCTTAGATGCAATATGGCAATTCAGACTGCCAAACTGTTGGTGAAAACTGTATTACTGTTTGAAACTATTGCCAATAGTCTGCAATGGGCGTGAGCTAGCGCCTCTAAACATCGGAATTACCCCCACTTTGGGCGAGGATTATTGACAGCTAAGCTTATCGGTGCTTCTAGACTCCATTGAAGCTTGCTGGCTGCTGTTATGCTGCTGGCAGATACTCATGACAGACTACCAAAATCTGTTGGGTTTCTCTTGGATCCGGACAAACAGTCAGACCGCAAGGGTTATTGCCAGTGCACCTTATTCAGGAACTCAACTAACAACCAACCTTCCAACGTAGTATAATTATTTTTAATACAGTAGGACAAGAGAGGCAGGCCGGGTTTGGATGAGGAGGTATAACTGTAAACAAGAGCAAATCTCTTAAATCCGAACTTCACCTCACAACAGGCTCTTTTTTCTTGTACATGCAATTATCTTCTCGGCCAAGAATCAATATTAAGTTTCAACCCGTTCTCGTCTTATTCACTGTTTCTGTATGGGCCACAGCGCCGCCGACATGTCAGGGCTCCGCTCCTCCGTACTGCAAGTACACTCCAAATGGCGATGCAAATGAATGTCGGCAACTATTTAGTAAGGCCCTGTTACCAAGGATGTTCTATCACCTTTACTGACTATTTTCTCTTCAGTCAAGAGCTGCATGTTCGCTGTATACAGTAGGAAAATGGACCAAATTCCATTCACAGTTTTTAATAGAATAAATAGAGATTTGCAGCCCAATAGCTAATTCTGTGACCTAGAGGATCACTCTAAAAAGAATAACTAGCAAATGGATATTCTTTACTGCAATTAACTCACTCATAATCCTATGGCCAATAAAAATTCATCGTGCTTCAATTTGTCATGGCTGTAGGAATGCCAAGTCACAATGACTAACAGGCCCTGTCTACACGGCTGGTGAGGTTGCCTTTTATATCTTGAACACGGTAAATCACATGCCACAGAAGCATGTCTTCCATAGACTTTGCCAAAGACGTTTTTGGGTGCCCAAGTCACCACAGCCATGCAACAAGGATCCAGAATGCTTGTCTTTAATGCATGAGAAGGGCCGACAAAATGGTGGGTACTGCACGGTCGAACAATAAAGTGATAGGTGACAGCTTCGTACACAAATCCCGAAGGCCATCGACATATGTGAATTGAGTTTCAAGTCCTCTTCCTTTCCCAAAGAGTCTGGAGTGGTGATACGTGACAACTGATTGGAGCCCAAGAGCCAGGGAACTGACAGGGACGTTTATAAGAAACGCAACCATTCAGGCTTTTCCAGCGTCAGTTATGAGTAGCATTAATAATTCAAGATTTATTAGCCAACAGGTCTTGCGTGACTCGCATTCCTGTGTCTTGCTGAATGAATACATCTCAATAGACCTCACGATACCCATATTCTTCAAAGGAACTTCAAAACATAAGCCCATAATAACCGTTACCTTTCTTTTCTACCCCTTTCCAAGGCTTAGTAGCACATTGCCAATACCACCTATGCCAAGAATTAATGTCCCGCTCTTAGCCACTGAGGCCGAGTCACAAGACCAAGGGGCAGGGAGAAAAGTTTTATGTAATCGCGAAAACGCCTGCATGATAATTATTGGTTGCATGTCGGATACTTGGCATACCTTAAAAAGGACCGCTAGGTCATATCATACCAGGAAAGGTCTTTATACGAGGAAAACAAATACAAAGCACGTCTCATGAGGGATGAATTGTGGGGATAATTTATTCAAGGTTTCGGCAGAATGGTTTAGGGTGAGTGAAATTTTCGTGGTGGATAATGATCAGCAGAAGTGAGGCGAGCTAAGGGCATAAGGCCGGTTCTAGGGCAATGCCTTAACGACTCGCTTCATAGGGTTCAAGATTTAACTTCATCTACGGAGTATTTTATAGAGACTAGAATTAGCATACAAAACCAGCCCGCCCAATTAAGTATTAGCTCGTATAAAGTTGGATAAATGCGACAATTCGAAAATAATATTATCGTATTCTGGTATGTATTTCTTTATGGCGAGTCCCCATACAAGTGAACCGATACCTAGTGTCTAATTCGATTCTTTATTTTTGAGACCATCGGTCTAATATACAAATCGTTCAACCTGTCTCTTAGGTAGTGATTGAAGCCGTAAGTTAAAGCGTTTGCAAGTCCAATGAACTGTGTTGGGGCTTGAAGAGATGCATTGATTATTTTCGAATTAGGATTGCCAGACGCTTCCATGAGCCGGTTAATCAGTCCTGGTGTCCAGAGAAGTACGTACATGAAAGGATATGCGTTAAGTAATAGCATCCTATTAATCTCGAGCTCCACCTCGTGAGTATTTGGACGAATTCGGAATTCGCTTGCATTACTTTGCAGGCTGTTGATGGGCTCTTCGAGCTGTGATTGTCTCACTCGTGATCCTTCTATACTCAAATTACAAGAGGTTTCCAGGTCGGTTCCCTCTTTGGATGCTGTTGGTCGATGTCGCATGATACTCCCTTTGATTCTGCTTGGGCCAGATTGCGTTCCTTCTCCCCACTCCCTTTCCAACTCTTTTAGCCCATCCTGCTTGTCTGACCCTGGTCGCTCAGCTTCAAGGGACGTGTTTGCCTTTGGTTTTGACCGGTCAAAAGCATCAAGCTTGAATTCTATATCCTCCATGACGCGGAAACCTTGTCTTTTCGGACGTTTCAAAGCAATGCCAGTAAATTTATGGCTTGGCGCTTTACTGTGATCTTGTGCTTGAGTCTCTCTGGCTCCGAACCGCAATCGTTTTCTCAAGTAAACCCAGATGTAGAGGTAAATAGCAATGGTGCTGAAAATGACAAAGATCCGCCAGCCATGTGCCAAAGAATATCGTAAGTCAGCGCGATTTGCTGATATCCAGCACCAGTTGCCACCTACTGGCTGAAACTCATCCATTATCGTTGCTGTGAGGTTTGTAACAAGAGGGATGATGCAGATAACAAGGCAAATGCATATTTTCTTAGTTGCAGACATGGCCGGCATATACATAAACCGTGTTACAGTCAAAAGAGTGACAAGAGCGATGGCAAGGATCGAAAAGTCGACTGCTTGAGCCGACAACTGGCCTATGAAGCCATTGACAACACATAGGTTTCCAGGTCGAAGGTCACCATTCTCGAGACGCCAAATACCTGATGTTGAATTGTTTAGATTGTTTGCAAACTCTGATAATTGTAAGAACTTAGTCAACCAAGGCATTGAGGATATATCGCATACCAAAAAACATCAACTCGAGGATAAGTATGTGCCGAAAGGTACTGATATGATGACGATAAATGGCGAATGAGATGAGCACGCTGGTGGTTGCAAAGAATGACAAGAAACTCCCTGCTAAAGTGATAGTTGAGATTGCCTTGTGTATATCAAAAGCCATTTTAAACAATTCTGCAAATTGGGAGTTTATACTTGATGAACTAAGAATAAAAGTCCTGTACGGTATTTTAAATTGCTCCAATATTACCACTACTGTAATGTTTTCTCATTCTTGAACATGTTCTCTACTCGATTAAATCTCCATGTGATCGAATGTTTTGTCGGCCCGACATTGAGCTATTTGTTTCAGGCGGAAGAGGCCCGAGACTTCCGACCCCTGTTCAGCAAGGCCTGGATCGGTTATCTCATAATTGTACGCCTTACTCAGCTCAAATGCGGCCTTAACATCAGGTGAGATGACATCATGTGTGATAGAGACTTCGTGTTGTTGTGATCGATTGCATAGAGTTACATAATGGCAGTCATCGGGTTCCTATGAATATGCAAGGATATAGCTATCATGATCGAGATTTTGGGTGATCCTAGGCTTTTCGATGCTCAAATGGAACTAAATCAGAAATAGAAGCTTATGCATGCTTGAGATTAATCTTGGTTTGACTCGCTAGAAGGTGAACACATAGCGTATCAGATCAACAGCCGCAAATCCCCCTCCCCAACCAGCCTAGTTTATACTGGCAGATAAAAGACACGGGAAGTAAAATTAACGAGGTTGAAACTATGGAGGGTTAACTTGGTGCACTAATTTGCAGTAGGTAACCCTTGATTATCTTACATAAGGGATCGTACTCGCATAGCTAGCTGTGCCCCTATTGCCTCCCCTCATTCTCTGCTTGATTACATAAGCTCCCAAGGCGCTTTCAATATTAGCAGGCTTGACCTTCAACAATTTCTTCATGGGAGCCGGCAATGTGACGCGTCAGACCTAAGGGATAAGGTCTACGGGCTGTACCCTCTCATCGACGATCAGTCTCGTCTACCTGCACCAGATTGGCACGCTTATGACCGCTCTCTCCCGATGACTGCTTCCTTGCCGACGACCGCAGTCCCTCAAAATTTTAGCTTTGCGTCAGATACCAACCACCTCGTCCTGGATGGCTACATCGAAGACGAAATTGCCTCCATCTCGGATACGATCCAGCCGGTGCAAGATACTGTTAAGGCGGGCAACATAGACTCTATCCTCCGAGACTGGTCAAGCGCCCAGATTTTGCTCGAACCCACCGGCGAGCAGTTGTACATTCGAGATATTTTTACACGTGGAACAGAGATTGGCAACCGCGGTGGTCTTTGGGCTACTAAACCTAGGCTGGCGCCGCGGACAGATATCACTATGAAGCTGTTGAACGGGCGCCGCATCTTCCGCAGTCGTAGAGGATTTCTCGGCGTAATTTCCTCATATGCCGCCCCGGGAGATAAGATCGCATTTCTAGATGGGGCCAGCCTTCTTTATGCCATCAGGCCGGCGGGTTTGGGACAATATCACCTCATAGGAGAGTGTATCCTGGGTCGAGTGGATGGACAGGGACATTTGGAATCCGTAGAAGCTACCTGTAGGACCAAGATCTTACTCGTCTAAGTAAATGAACTTTATGGTTTGTTACTAAACTTCTTTTCAATGTATGTTGAGTTTTTGTCCCCTTTGACTCACTTCTCCCTTGAAGCTTGGTCCGCTCCGCCCTAAATATATCTAAAGTATCTTCCTCCCCGTCTCTCTTCCTTGTCCTCACCTGTCTCGGTTCATCTTCAGCAAGACTCGTCTGGGAGTTATTGCCATAGCTACAAAAAGCTAATGTATATATACTTTTATTTAATATAAGTAACTTAACCTTACATAATTAAAGTAAGAGGCTTTAATGTATACATTAAACGTGGCGGTTGTCGCTACCCTACAGTTAGTCCGAAAATTCTGCCACTTTCTTATCATGTTCACCGCCCACCCAAGTCAGTTTAACCCCACCCGACCAACATTTCACGATATCAATTTCACAACTTTTAGCGTTAACAATAAGATGGCGCCACCTGCACCTACATCAGCGCTCTATCGCTACCAATCTTCCCTCGAAGGCATCTTGGACTTTTCATTGCAGCCTCCTCTGGATCCAGCTTACCGCGCCTCTGCCAAGCGCCGGTTTAACTAAATTATTAACTACTTTAAGAGCGAAGGCATTAGACTAGGTCGCAATAAGTACGACTGCGCCAAACTAGTCAGCCTAATATATAACTACTTAATAAGCGAGAAGACTAAAGATAGATTACTAGCTGCTTTCTTTGCGTTTGCAGGACTATTACTAACCGCAGATAAAGACATCAACTTTAAAGACCTAACTAGTTAAGATGAACTCTAAGCTTCCCTTAATAACTTTACCGATTATCTTTTTAATAATTTCTTTCTACCACTTAAAGCATTAAACAAAAAAATACCCCAGCCTTTACTGGCATCTCATTCAGCCGTTACGAATATGCAACGCTAAGGATATATCTTTATAGGGACTTTAGAGCAAATCGCTAATTTAAGAGGAGCCTATCTAATACGAGATCGCTATAGGTATATTATATTACATAAATTTAACTAAAGGGAGGCCTTAAAACAATTCGGTTTGTAAAGGCATAGTTAAGGTAAGGCATGCAACCAAGATAGACAGCCTCTAGCAGGGCAACAGTTTAAGCCCCTCGAGGTGGCACACATTTTGCCACACTTATTAACGCAACTTGACTCTCGCGGTAAACTGGTAAGAGACTCTAGGACCCTTTTTGATCACAACTGCTGATATATCTATCCTAGAATGCCTTAAAAGAAGCAGCACTAGTAATACTTAATATGTTTGACGATAGAGCTGCTTATCTAATTGAGGGAATTAAAATTAATCGTCCTAGAAACGCTTTAACGCTAACTCAGCCTTTATACATACTTTAGTAATTTCAATGTATTTTTTAAGCCTAAGGGGACAGTTCTACACAGGTACCATATTAAAACCTTTCTACCTTATAGGTTCACATATAATATTCCTATTACTCAGACGCTTTTTCTCACTAAAGAGAGGAATATTAATTCTCCTTCATCGCAACTGCTAGCAATTCACTATACTATCGCCCACATCCTATACCTCTCTACCCCAGGTGATTATATTAATAACATTCTAAGGGATGCTAACGAGCATAGGATTCAACATAATGGAAGTACAGAGTTACATCATTTAGTAGGACTTCATCTAAACAACTAGGTTGGTAGTTAAGCCCATAGTAATGTAATAATTTAGCTCCCTTTACTACTATTGAAATATTAAATAATATAATATTAAGTAACTCTTATGTTATTATACTGTGTTGTAATAATGT
>PVPY01000804.1:0-24653 GCA_002982035.1 Fusarium algeriense
GGATTGAGATAGAACATGCATGCGTGGTTCGTATTTGTTAGACCAGCAGGTCCAAAACTCGGGGGACTCCTTGCTAGGCAAGGTGATTCTATGGTATATGACTGCCTTTTTGTATATGGTACTATATGAGAACCGGACGCATTGCTCCAAGGTAGATAGATGTGTAATGACAATATAAGGAAAACGAATTGTTAATGAAGCTGTTGGTTCTTTGGCTTCAAACTGTTGGTATCATGAACCGATCTTAGGTGTATCATGGTTAGAGGATATGAGAAAAAGTTCGAGGGCATGTCATGATGATCATGACATACCTCATTCAAGGTTCTCGTCCCGTGATCGGAAGTGAAACCCGAGAGTCGGTGAGCAAGGGCAAGCCCCCCAAGCCCCAACTTGAACCATGGAAGTCCTCAGAGTATCCGAAACCCCAGAAAACTCTCCGAGAAGAAAGACATCATCATAACCAGGTGGTTTCATGAGCCGCCCGAGAGCCGCCGATTGGGCGTTATGAATATCGCAGATCCATGACGAATCAGTTGTCATCTGTTTCATGATTCGGTGAATAGTCGAGATACCTAGTAGATTTATACGTCCTGATGAGGCAAGACTTCCCCAAGATTCAAGCCACTCATAGACAAGAACGAGCCTCGGAACTTTAAGTTAACTAACAGGTCGAAAGGATGATAGTATTGGTTTGGAGCCTTTGACAGTATGCAAAACCAGCAATGACGAAGCCGGGCCCCTTGCAAATTTCTAAATTGTTTGCCATTTCTTTTTCCACCTTCCATGGGTATGAATAGGGCGGTTGATGTTAGTACTAACGTAGGTTACTCCGTGGTAGGAGCTGCATTGTATAAAACTATATACAGCGACACTGGCCAAATCATCAAGTGCCTTAGAATCTAGATATATAGGAACAGAACTTCATACGAATTTGGACAGCATTTCCTCAAATGAAGCTAGAGTTACAGAGAGGCAAGGTTATGATGATGTGAGGCTACAGAAACAATGGGACCACTCTATCATCCTACAATCCAAGTCCAAAAGAGTGGCTGACATATCACATTCGAGTAATTACAATATGGTTTGGGCATGCACGCCTTTTTGTATATTTATGCTGCATGTGTTACTGAAGGAATGTGTAAGATATCCCGATAGCGTTGTTCATTGGCGAGTCACCTATGTCAAAACGAAATCCAATCACGAACATTCTTTATCATCTCTCATATGATTACCATCATTATCGCCATCAATTTGCCGACACAAATGGCTTGAAGCAGAAGAGTCAGAGGTGACTACAACCCTCATGTGCCAAGTGTCGATGGGTAGGATCCTCTTCAATAGTTTTCCAAGGGGGTAAGGAATGTTTTTCTGTGCTGTGTTTGTTTGCTTGTTGAGGGAAAGGAACGGGAAGCCGACCACATATATTATCATCATCATCATCACCACCAGAATCACCGACAGCAAGTCACCATCAAAGAATCACTTCATGCGGACACTTGCAAGACGATGTAGTAAGCCTTAGCTCCAGCACCACGTCGGTAGTCCTGCATTTCAGCAGACAGGACCTTAACCTTGTTCTGCTCAGCGAGGCTCTTCACGTGTGCCTCATAACCTCCTGTCTGCCAGATCTCACGGATGACTGTGGCCACGATGTAGCCGCCAGGCTTCACGACACGCACAAATTCACTGATAGCCTCGGGACCAACGTGAGACTGCGTCAGGGTGCCCACACACGTCACGACATCATAAGAGTCATCCTTTGCGGACAGTGGTCGCGACAGGTCACATACCTCTAGGTTGCGGTATGCGTCTGTAGTGCGAGCTTCGTCGAGCATACCTGGGCTGATATCGACACCGTCGACCTTCTTTGCACCCAGGCGAGCGAGGAAGACACCGACGAGGCCGGTGCCACAACCAGCGTCGAGGATCTCCACGTCTTGGTTAATGGTGGGAGAGCCTAGGACTTGAGGAACATAGGCAGCAGCAATGGCTGGGCCGACATAGTCTTGGTCTTTGGCAGTGATTTCCTCGTTGTAGGTCTTTGCCCACTCATCATAGACAGAGCGAGCGTGATCAACGGAGGTGAGGGAGTAGATCTTGGGGAAGTATTGGGCAGTGGCTTGGGAAGACATGATGTTGATTCAATTGGGGTTCTTATAATAAGAGGGAGTAATGCAGTGTGTTAGGAGTGAGTTTTGTAGGAGATTGGTGAGTAGGTGTGAAAGTGCAAGGTATTGAAGTTGAGTGTTTATGGAGTGCTTATTCGTGTTGAAGACGAAGAGAGAGCTGTGTCAATGAGTTAGAATCTCAACAACTTCGATGAGAAAACCGCGACCTTTTATAACCGGCTTGAAGAAATAAAACCCCGCGTCTCATCCTGTTTCCCCTCGTCTCCCCACGTCGTAGAGGTTCCGAAATGACGTTTGAGCGTGTTGCTGAATGCGAATCCATTGGTGGATAGCATATGATTGCGACTCGGCATGGCCCAAAGTAGCGATCCGAGGTAAGCGCATGAAAGCCGGAAAGAAATATGTACTTTCTAATAGATGAAATAATATGTTTTCGTCAGAGAAACGCGGGTTGTCAAAAAGAAACCGCCATGTTTATGTTCATAGTGTGAGTGTTGAAAGGTAACCCAACATTGGCGGTTATGATCAGCCGAGAACTCTTGGCCAACAGGGTCAATTGATTGAATTTCTGTGGAGGGAAGAGGAGACACATGTCCTCTTTTTTATCAATGTTACTATTTTCTTCAGGGACCTTTTCTGTGTATTTGCGATCAGTCTGTTTGTGAATACTGACAGTGTTTCGTTACACCATCAAAGACGAAACTTTGAACCGATCGCAACAACTAGGGGTTGCCCAAAACATGTCGATCGTTACAAGGAAACAAACACTAGCTCCTGGAGAATTCAACAGTGCAAGGTTCTGGTCGGAGAGAAAAGAGTTCAGCCGGTCGCGGGCGCATCATGAGTGAGCCCTATTGCGAGAATTACATGCACAGTTGCAGCACTTTTGCCTCGTTCGTTTCCGCCATACAGGGCAGTGCAGCTGCAGTGTGCCTTGGAAGTGCATCTCTGAGTTGCAGTTCGAGCTCATGGTAGAAGCGGGATTGGTGCGATTACCATGTCTCTTCAGCGCTGATAACTGTCTTGACAGCTATTGACTGCTTGATGCGATGGGCGCAACATACTTGCCCCTCTCCTCATGACTCTTTAATTGCATCTGTTCGTTAACTAGGACTTGTCTGCATAAAGGGACCTGCTTACCCTACAACGCACCACATCTCAATCACCGGCATATTCTCTGGCTTTCTGCTCTGCTGACCGAGCCGTGACTGATGTCCCGCATTACAACCCTGCCAGCGCCCGCAGTGGTACGAGTGAAACTGAATGACGACATGTACACATGTCGTCTTGAACATCCTATCAGAGCTCGTGAGAGTTGCCAAGATATTTGAAAATTGGTTCCGCTTGCTCAATGTTGAGCCGTGTCTGGGTTATGGTTCGTCAACTCGAAATAGCTGAGGGCTCTTATTGACGGAGTCGGACAATAGCCCCATCAGCATGTGAAGAATAACCGGGTTTCGAAGTTTTGCAGGGTCGTATTGCCTGAAAATGAGGCTCTCTTATTCGACCACCTGAAGATGATGGATGTTAGCGCGATACATAGCTAATGATGCTCGGTCAAGTCAAAGATACTTAAGGATCACCATGTAATTTGCTTGTATGTTTTGTTCGTCTGACTTCTTCAACAAGAGCCTCACAAGTCTCCATCTGCGGGGAAATATCAATTAAATATCATGACATGTAAGTTGAGCTCTTGATCTCCATTTCCCCGAGAAACTGAAACTGAAAGAGAGAAGGAAAGAGGATATTTGCCATCCAAGAGCCAAAGTAATAATCTAAAGAGACAGTTGTACAAAGCGTAAACGCCGAACCCCGAAATCAGAGCTCGTCGGCCTTAAATACACAATTTATTATTAACTCTTTATCGCCGAGATCAACACGGAGATGGGCAATAATAGCCCGCCTCAACACTTCAGCTTCTCATAGTTGACTTACCCTTCCCTCGGGAGGTCAGAACACATGAGGACCTAAATTAGGGGGCAAAAATAAACCAATTAAAGAGTATATTAATTTCACCCTAAATTACACTAACCTTACCTGAATATTTTTGTCACTTAGGCTTGAGGTCTTAAGATTTCTGACCTCCCCTAGCCTTCTCTAGAATTGATTTTCGTAGAAAGACTATGAATCTTATATCGCCAGCCACGGATGATCTCGTAAATACGGAATACGCGATACGCGAGCCTGCTCTGAGCAGAATCATGCTGTTGAATAAGCAAGCCACGGCGGCCGATCGGTCCCCTCGAGACCCTAGCTTGTCATCTTTGATTGGGTATTAATAAACATTTCCCGTTTTTACAGGGTGGAAAGTCATGTTTTTGGTCAGCAATGACAACAAGAGGTGATTTTCAAGGTGTACGATAATAACGATTCTAGCTTTGTGGTGGTGAGGAACGGAAGAGTTTTGTCATAGAGTACGGTGTTGAGAGTGTGTATAAAGCCTAGGAGAACCGCAGTTTTGGCAGATTGTTGAAATATGAGGTGTTATCTTCACTAAGAGAATCCTGTTTTTTGAACTAGAGCTCAAGGCGTTACTGAGAATTATAACTGCATATGTACGCTGATATCGTTCCCAACGCTTCAAAACATTAGCAACATGGATCGCGACGTTGAAAAGACGTCAACGAATTCAGGGACACTCGGCCCTGAGAGGAACGACATAAACTTTGCGCCGATTCAATCACCGCAAGCAACCAGAACCCGCTCAAGAGTATCAGCCAGTATATCGCGCTGTCAGTCCCAGAATGGTTACAGCTGTAACCCCCACAACGAGCCTTCAGATGATGAAGTAGAGAAGGATCCTTTTGAGGTCGGCTGGGATGGAGGTGACAACGACAGTTTATGTCCCCGGAGCTTCCATAAAATGAAGAAGTGGCTCATTGTCACCATTGTCTCGTCTGGGAGTCTCTGCGTGTAAGTAATGCTTCGACATCATCACTCGAGGTTAACACTGACCTGAAGACAGAACTGCTGCCAGTTCCATCTACACGTCGACATATGAACAAATGGAGGCTGAGTTTGGCAACTCACGAGAAGTCTCCATCCTTGGCCTTTCGCTTTTTGTTTTAGGTATTGGCCTGGGCCCCATGTTTCTCGGTCCTCTGAGTGAGTTCTATGGCCGACGACTCATCTATATTGTGTCATGGACAGCTTTCATTACGTGGATCATTCCTCAGGCTGTTGCCCAGAATATTGAGACTGTGATCGTGAGTCGGTTTCTCGACGGTTTCGCTGGTAGCGCATTCCTGGCTGTGTCAGGCGGTACTGTCGGAGATCTCTTCACGGCGAATGAGTTGCAAGCGCCTATGTTGATGTTTTCACTGGCACCCTTCGTAGGTCCGTCGATTGGACCGTTGATCGGAGGGTTTATCAACTATAACACTGACTGGAGATGGACCCATTGGACGCTTCTGATATGGGCGTTTGTATTATTGTTGGCTATTGTATTTCTTGTCCCTGAGACGTATCGTAAGTTTGAATTATCAGCAAGATGCGAAGTGCCATCGCTTACCTCTTGATAGATCCCATCCTGCTCAAAAGAAAAGCCAAGCAGATGCGAAAAGAGACGGGCGACGAAAGATGGAAAGCCCCTACCGAAAAGATTCAGAAATCAGCCACCAGCGCAATAGGTCGATCTCTTCTACGACCCTTTCAGCTACTCATCTTCGAGCCTATGTGCTTGAATTTATGTATCTTCACAGCCATTGTTCTCGGTATTCTGTATCTCTTCTTTGGAGCCTTTCATCTTGTCTTCGGCGATGTCTACGGTTTTAATCTCTGGCAGACCGGCTGCTCTTTTCTCGGCATCCTTGTGGGAATGCTGTTTGCTGCATGCCTTGACCCCCTGTGGCACCGTACCCGGAACAA
This sequence comes from Fusarium algeriense, assembly GCA_002982035.1. Taxonomy (NCBI): domain Eukaryota; kingdom Fungi; phylum Ascomycota; class Sordariomycetes; order Hypocreales; family Nectriaceae; genus Fusarium; species Fusarium algeriense. The sequence goes on from PVPY01000804.1 coordinate 5,997, forward strand.
CCTCATCCGTAAGCTGAGCGAGGACACAGGCGTCGAGGCGAACAGTGAGCCTGAGTTCAGATTACCTCCAGCCATCTTGGGCGGCATAATTGTTCCAGTTGGTATCTTCATGTTTGCCTGGTCATGTTATACCTGGGTTCACTGGATAGTGCCCATAATTGGATCAGCAATCTTTGGAGCAGGGTAAGTTATCACAATCCGCCTCATATCAGACCAAACCATTGGCAGGCCTCAAGGAGGCGTACTTAGGGGAGCATTGTCATACGCAAGTCCATCTTTAGACGGAACTGAGACAGGAACCGGACGCGCGGAATCACACTTACACAAGAAGATCAAAACATGTCTTAGTCACCGCTTGGTCATGCCTCTTGATCTCGTATCCCCTAAACCTCTGCTTGACCAACTGCAGCTAACCGCTTGATACTGATATAGAATCCTTCTTGTATTCAGTGGAGTCTTCACCTTTCTTGTAAGTATAGCTTTGTGCCTGTATCACAAGTTTGTGACAGGCTCACCGCACGTTACACAGCTCTTTGCTTGCCATCGTGACAGGAGTGTGCTCGTGCCACAAAGAAGACTGTGCTAACTTTGATGGGAATAGGTGGACGCGTATCCACAGTATGCCGCAAGTGCCCTTGCTGCTAATGCATTCGTGCGTTGTGTCTTTGCTGGTAAGTCATTGAATATCCTTTTTCATACACCCGTCTCATCCTTCACCGCCGGCGGGCTATTAACTTCCCCTGGCCTACCCCCTCTTGGAAACGTGTGGACGTCAACCCGGTGAATGATTGAGATTCAGGGGCATAAATTTGCGTAAATGATTATTAACTCGAGTCCTACAGCTGCGTTTCCCCTGTTTGGTAACCAGATGTACACAAAGCTCAACAACCACTGGGCTTCGTCTTTGTTAGCTTTCTTGACAGTTGCCATGATGCCCTTTCCTTATCTGTTTTTCCGGTATGGAAAGAGAATCAGAGCCAACAGTCGATTTGCTACTTCGTAAAGAACATTCATCAAGCTTGGATAGAGAGAGATGAGATGTCCGTGTGCTCTATGGCTGCAAGTCCTGATTTCACCGGTATCCAGTGCCACCAGACAGTACCCCTGCACTGCATCCATGAGATGAATATCTCAAACTAATACACCGAGAGACCTACTAGCTCAAAAGAGGTATTTACCGCAGATGAGTGGATTGATCTCCGGTTGTACAAAAAGGCCGGTCTGGCTTTCATACACGGGGCTTTAAGTATTGGCGTTTCTATAGGCTATCTTGGAAGATATCTAAAACTGTACAATAAATTTAGTCTATCTCTTGAAAAGAGGGGAGATCGAGGATTTCGATTAGGGTGCATGATCTGACTGTGAATGCTTGGTAGAATTGCCTCGGCCGAAGGGCATCTTTGGCTTCCCCAAGAATTAATGCAGCCAGCTAAGTTTATCTAGAGTAAAGATCTTCTCGGGCCGCTAGGCGAATGCGGGGATATGGATGACGGACAGCTGATGATGATCAATAATGGGCGAGCGTAAATGGTGGCTTGATACAAGGGCTCAGCTATTGCAGCCTTCAACAACCATGATACAGGTTCGGCTTTCATAAACAACATACATCCGATTGGAATTAGAGGCCACCAAACTTGCGAAAGACGAAGTCAGATGATCATGCTTGCTAATCAAAATCAATATCACATTGTTTTCTTGAGCTAAAACACCAAAACATTGGTACAAGATGGACCAACCAGAGCTTGGGTGTGAAGAACATCTTCAGGATCGACAAGGGTGTCTCAGCCCTTTTAACAATTTGCATATTACAGTACAATCTGCAGGCCCTCGGCTATCGCAACCTCGACTCGACTCCAGGTTCTCGGCCAGTAACATGGATCGTATCCTCCAACCACATGGACGCACGCATACCTCTACCCGCCGTGGGAGAAAAAAAAAAAAAAAAAGCAAGTAACAAGGACTAGGGGTGCATTGCCCACAAGAGGCTCAGCAGGACGTGTAAAAATTGAGAATCCTTGTCTTGAAGCGGCTGTCATGCAATGCAGCCGCAATGGAGAAATAGGAAAAAGCAAACAAAAGCTGAGGGATGTTACAGGGTTTGACTCTCATCCACAGTCACAAATAGTTACACTTGAGATAGGACTTTTCTGTCTCATTTTAGGTAACTGTAACGCGAACTTGACGCTAACATCAATGGCTTCAATGCACAGTTTTCTGTCTACAATCAGGCTGTTGCGGAAAGTTTCTATTTGCGCGACTGACTGAGGGTCTTTACCTTGTATCTTGGCATGGTTAAAGATAGGAACGATATCTCCAAAACCTCGGTCGCCGACGGGTTGCGGTCGGTTAGCGAGACCATGGATATCAGATATCCAATAAAGGACCCTGAATATCAACCTAGATCGTTCTATTTTTCACCGTAAACAGCTGAGCGTTGGTTATCCTCGGCGGCCTTGCGCTTCCGCTTCCGCCCCTCACCTCCGGCATCCGGGCTCGGCATCAAGCCCCGCGTTCCGGCTGGCCGGCTTCTTACAGATTTGAAGGGAAACACCTGAGGGGAACAAGTTACGAATCATAAGACCTCAATTAATCAAACAGATGCATTCATTGAAGTTAATGTGTATAACTCTGTGGATCGTCAGTCTTACTATTATTACATTTCTCTGTACTCCTTATATTCATTTCGGGTGCCTTGCTTGATGCCGCCCACCGGCCGTTCCACACCGGCGAGTGGCTTTCTTTCACCTACAAGGGTCCTCTTTTCTTTTCTTTTCTTTTCTTTTTGTTACCAGGTTTGGAGAGACTAAGCTCAGAGCTAGAATTGCGTGTTAGTTGCTAAAGACATGACTTGAAACATATACATGCATATTGACTTGGGTACGGATACGACAGACTATCAGCAAGATGGCAATTGGCATTCTGCATCAAGGATCACCAGAGTTATTCAACATCAGCCCGACGCCGCACCTTGTCGCAACGGTGCCGCAGTCGCACGACGCTACCTAGGTATACATAGACCCTTGTCATAGACGAGGTATGAATTGCACTCTGGCTGACTCTGCTATTGCCAACACAAGAAAGAATCTGTCATGTCGACGTGTACGCGCAGAGCAGCATCCATCCAAGGCCCCAGGCTCTTGCGATTCACAATACATCAGCCTAAGCCAGGTTTAGGGGTTGAGATTGGTGGCTGGTGGTTGGGAATACAAATTCGATGGATCAACGGAGTAGGTTTTGGCGGCTTAGCGGGACCTCTTTAGCTTCATCTTCTCGATCGAGCCTATTGCCTGAGGCGTAGTAAGCTCATGAGATTTCCTGACCGCTAGAAGCAACTAAGTCAAAGTTATCGACTATCCCTTTGGCTCGAATACTCAAAAAAATCTGATCTTGATTACAAGGCTTCATCAGTTACAAATAGAAGCGTCGTTGGACCAATGGTCAACGCCCAGTTTCCCCAGAGCGGCTTACTCTCTCCACTACTGTACCTAGTAAACCCCGCAGTCAAAGTTTGACTTTGATTGGGCTCGAATTGGTTTCTGCTAGCGGGTGTGAAAATGGGAGGCTTGAGACTTCGGTTTGCTGAGGGATAAATGACTGACTAAGAGTATCAGCCATATTAGTCTATCAAATCCACCTGCAACGTCTCAAAAGAAGACCTTTCATGATAATCAGTGTGTTGGTTATGTTGATAGTGATCGTGTTCAATCAATTGACTATTAGATACCCATATCTAGAAAGGTTCAAGATTTCGATCTTCTTGTCTATGCAGAGACAGGGGAATTGGCTGAAGGGTGAAGAGTTACCCACCATGTGTGGGTTTACAGCTAATACCTGTATGGTTGGTTATTCGATCATCCGCCTGCCAATGCCCTGTTTGTAGCTGTTTACGAAATTGCAAGTAGCATCACCTCGGGTTCCTACATTTGCACATGCCATGTACAAAGAGCCTTGGCTGTCTTTTCCATCTGATGTAAAAATCAGGATTCGCCATTTCTATCTGTTGTCCCATATCCATATCTAATACAGACCGTAAGGCATCCCCTTATACAATCCGCTGACTGGGAACTTGTCATCAACCCACTTTGTTGTACACAAATCAGGTACTTGGCTTAGCAAAGGAGGTACTTCTGCGATCCTCAGCACGCATTTGCACTCTATTCTTGCAGCATAGACTACTTTTCAGGACCTTGGAGAAAACAAACACAGCATAGGAACACCTTTAAAGACACCCGCATCGTCCAATTGCCCTGCCCTGTCTGTGGCGCCTGCTAATCCACCAACCACCAAAACCCACAATACTACCACTACCATTACCACCACTACGACGCCCTGTCGCCTGACCTGACAGGGCTCTTCTAACTGACCTTGAATTGGACCAGTCATTGCTTACAACTTACTCTGTGAATTGCCTCGTTCGACTTCCTTTCTCAACCTTGAATCTGTATCTCTATTCACTCTCCACTCTTCAATTCAACCTATATCTCGATCCGGCCCCTCCGCGCAATCTGTGCTCAACTACTCCCCCGCGCAGCGCCTGGTTTGCATGCCTCATCTCTGCACAACGCTACATATACGCTGTCATCACAGCCTGCTGTTACGGTCACCAACGCCGTGTGTGCTTCTGCTGCTGCTGTAGTGTGCATTTTTTGCTCAGATTGGTTGGTTCTGGTGCTGGTTCTGGGTGCAGCCACTCCTCATGGCCCGCGGGTAGCTGCATCCTATTCTTTCCTCTTCGTCATCATTATTCGCATTTCCAGTCGCCAGTTCTCTCATCTCCCGTGTCGCCTTAAACAGCTCCGCCTCTACCGCCGACCTACTGCTCTCCTGCGTCTAGCGATCATCGATCACCCAAGCTCGTCGAATCGGAATTCTACCTCTACATCCTCCGCCTTCATCGGTGACAGCAATCACAGCCTCACGACTGCTACAGCAAACTATTGACTCAATATACGTTCCACGAAGAAGCCTCTTTGCGTATCATAACTAGGCACCTTACTGGCTTTAATCGAGTACGCCCCCCTACGATACGAGCTTGACCGACCGGTTTCGGCCTTCCAATTAGCCAAAGACGTGATCATCAAATACACGGCTGCATACAGCTATCTGGCCTCGTTTGCGCCCAACGCCATAGTCCTACCACATTTGTACATTGCAATCCAGGTTGTTCCTAATCCTACAAACATAGCTTGCGCAGCGATCAGCGAAGGAGATCAGGGGAAAGGTTCTTTGCGCATTGCCAAGCCACTGTGGGGGTTGTTGTCACTGTGAACAATACCTCTTGCAACTTCAATTCGACGGCGTACTTGTCCCTGCTTAGTTGTTCCACCACGGCTTGAATAAGTGTGGTTTCGCAAAGGTGTCTAGAAGGAGGACAAGGTGAAAGAGAGAAACAAAAAAGGTTTCTGGGATTCGGAGTCTGCATATCCGGGCCACCTTGTGTGCCGCAACCCAAACAAAGTCTCGGGCTGTAATAAGCTGAGAAGAGGATACTCCAGCTGTCGCATTACCTTGTACCGGTTTCCGGGCCTTGCATATAAAACCTAAGACACCATGCCGCACGAGATGGAGGAGAATAGCACTGAGGTTTCAGATGTTATGTCTGAGAACGAGGACGACACGGAAACTTTTCTTAAGGAAGAAGACGAGAAAATGACCGACCAGAGCACTACCGAAAGCACCACCGAGGTCAAGAAGAAGTATGACCCCAAAGACCCAATGCGCCCAAGGAGGAAAAAGGCACGCAGGGCGTGCTTTGCATGTCAAAGAGCTCATCTGACTTGTGGTAAGTGCCCTTGCAACGACCATGCTGGTAACATGCCGACATGCGCGAATCATCATGGCAAGAGAATTTGTTTTCTCCTTATGAAGCTTGACCCTTTAGTCCATCAGTTGTCGGCACTTTCGCTGCCAAACTGGTTGCGTGCTTTTAGATCCCATTTATGTGGGAGTTGAGTCATGGTTGAGAATTTCGTGCTTGACAGCGAAGAAGAGATTTCAAACTGACAACTTTCCAGGAGATGAGAGGCCATGCCAAAGGTGCATCAAGCGAGGTCTCGCTGATGCATGCCAAGACGGTGTACGCAAAAAGGCCAAGTACCTTCATGATGCTCCTCCGGAAGCCCTTCGGCCTGTTCTTGGCCCAAATTACAACCCCAATCCTAATCCAACTCCCTCGCGACCCAACACTCAGCGCCAGAATTCGAATGCCAGTCAGTCAGACAATGTGTCTGCGACCGGTAGCAACTTCTTTTCTCAGGCGAGCACCACGACACTGCCTGTCTATTCAACTGGCGCGCAGACTCCCGTGGGCATTGATAGTCTACCTTTCAACCCTCAAGCATCCCCAACTTCCTTCCAAGCTCCAATCAGCAATGCGCACGCTCCAATGAACAATATTATGCCTACTGGTAATATGGACTTCAACGCCTTGTTTGATCCCAGCAACCCTGCTCTGTACAACTTTGATCTCGAAGGTCTGAATTTCGGTAGTCAATACGCTGGTTGGGAGTTCGGTATTCTCAACAAGATGGCCCTTGGAGCCGAGACACCTCCCCGAGAGAACTCCCTATCACAGACTCCAAGCACTGAGGCCACTTATGCAGCTCTCTTCGGAAATGCAAATGGCAGCGGAAACGGCTTTGATCATCCCATGTTAGGGGCCGACTTCTCCGGTATGGACCAAAATAACCAATCTCTATATGCCCAGGGAAACCTCCAACACGGACTACCCCATGCTTATGCTATTGCAGCTGGGCCTACAAGCCTTGCCAGCCCAAGTACAGATGCAACGGCTAGTCCCCATTCAGTTGCGGGAATGGAAGGCTCACCAGGCCATAATTTCACTGGAATTCCTACAGTTCCTGGCGCCCAGCGACACAGACAGAAGAGTACAAAGCCAAATCCCAAGTCGTATCTTGGCAAGCGACAAAGAGACTCTGCCGCTATCTACGAAAGTGTAAAGGAGCCGTATCCTTACACAACCGGATTCCACAACATGGTGGCTGTGCTACGAAACCGTCTGCCAGGCAACAAGCTGTTGAGGATCGCCAAGGCTCTTGGAGAGATTCGACCGTCGTTTATCTCATGCACCAAAGATCTGACACGTCAGGATCTCATTTTCATGGAGAAGTGCTTCCAAAGAACATTGGTAGAATATGATGACTTTCTACAGCACTGCTGCGCCCCGACTATTGTCTGTCGAAGATCAGGCGAAGTCGCTGCTGTCAATAAAGAATTCACCGCGTTGACAGGATGGACAAAAGAGGTATTACTTGGAAAGGAGCCAAACCTCAATATCAATACCTATAGCGGGCGTTCAACCAATGGGTCAAATACGCCAGATACCAATGCTCAGGGAGACATGCCAACTCCCCGGCCTCAAAAAGCCACTCTTGACATGAGCGGTGGACGACCTCAGCCTGTTTTCTTGGGTGAGCTGCTTGATGATGACAGTGTTGTTCAGTTTTACCAAGATTTTGCGGAACTGGCCTTTGAGGACAGCCGCGGCAAGGTACAGAGAAGTTGCCGACTCAACAAGTATCAATCTTCTCAAAGCCTAGACATCAAGCCAGAACATGCTGCTCAGAAGGACGTACAGCCGAGCATTCTTAGTAGCCGAGTTACACGAATTGACAGCGAGCACGGCATATCAAGGATTGAGAGGGACGGCAAGGTTGAATGCACCTACTGCTGGACTATCAAACGGGACGTTTTTGACATTCCCATGATGATTATTATGAATGTGGGTTCTGATATCTTGTCCCAACATGTCAGTTCTTTGCTAACTCCAATACAGTTCTTACCGCGATACTTACCAGACCAAGGACCCCAGCAACTAGCAGTTTAGCTGGTTATGACTGTAGGCAACACTGAAATACGTTCATTCTCCCTTTTATTGGAGGTTATTTTCTTCGAAATGAGACACTAGTCAAGTCTTCGGGGGAGCGACTACCTAGCAAGAGAAGGGAAAGGACTGGAGCACATGCTTTAGAATAGAACAGCTTTGATGATGCTGCATAGTTTATTGATAGTATGCTCTTAAGTCAGAGAGATGGGGGTTTCTCATGATACCCATGTAGTTCAGCAGATGCGAAATGAAACAATCAAGATTTTTAAATAATAACCATCTCTTCTATGCTGCTGTGTATCCAAAATTCCCAGTCACTCTTCCTCTATTCTATTTCCTTCAAATCTATTCTAGGCATCTCGAACTAGCCACTGGACATCAAGTTTACCCTCAATATCCTTACCGCCAATAACACGCCCCTTCGCCGGGGTCCAGGCTTCACGGGCAAGACTGTTCTTTGCCACCTCACAGTCAAAGTTGATATCTTCAATCAGAGCCTCTAGACTCTTGTAGTCCTTCTCCTCACGAATGAAGCCAAGAATGAGAAGACGCATAGGCACGTCGTAAAAGTCTGCAGTGAACTTGTGTAGCACATGGACCTCTGCGCTGCGAACTGTGTTCTTGTAGAAGGGGTTGTACCCGATGGACATGACCATAGGGAAAATGTGGAAGGGGGGGGTAGCGGGGGCTTCGGCAGCGAGGAGGGCATCCTCTGTGTCAGGTTTAGGAGGTGTATCTGATGAAGTTGAGGGGATATCTGGATGTGTTGTGGGCAGGGCGAGAGAGGCGTAGCCAAAGTAGACGCCAGAGGGGATGTTGGCGATCCATGGTGTTAGAGCCTCATCCACGGGGAGGTTGGCGGTAGGAATGCCGAGCTAGGACATGTGAGTAAAATCAGTGCAGAGCAGGAGGATACCTACTTCTTTGGAGCCGCGGCCGAAGCCAGAAATTACTTTGCCTTCCATGTGAAGAGGATAAGGGGCCTCGGGACCGGAGTCTGGGCCGACGACAGAAGGACGAGAAGACATGATGTGTAATCACAAATGATGATATGCTCGATGACAGATGTTTTTGAGTGGGCTGTAAATTATATGAGTATTTTGTGCTTTCAGGGTACTCTCACGCCTGGGACTTACTTGGCTGAATATGGGTTGAGTCGTGGTAATGAAAGATGAGGCTTAGTGAATGAATGAGTGAGTGCAGTGAGTGAGAAGTTGTTATCAGACTCGAGGAGTGGAGTTGATGATGAGACTCGACGAATGGTGGGGGCGGGGGGAAGCAATGCCGAAGTGCGATGGATCGGAGGAAATATTGAGACCTGCTTACTAGTTAGAGATCACCACTGGTTCATATTTCATCTTCAGTATGTACATAAATGCATGCAGGACAGAAATACCGTGTCCGATGTTTGTGAAACGCAATACAAGAATGCCAAGTGAGTGCAGCATGCTAAGGTAAGTAGACAGTATTTATTAAATCTGATGCCAAGAATTAGTGAATAATTAGTTGTTCGTGGTTAACGATAATGAAATTGACCTGGAATCCGAAACTCATATAGAATAGGCGAGCAAGGGACGGGGCACACCATGTACTCTGAATAGTAAATTATATCTCAGTCTCAGTCATGACATCCTCTTTTGAGTCGCTGTTGGCTGGAGTTTTGCTAGTGTCCAGCTCACCTTGTCTTGCGCATTTCATCCAGTAATAGCCGTTTAGAGTGTTACCAAAACTAGGAGTGTATATCACGAACTTCATACGATACCCGTTGGCGTCAATATTTCGTATTAATTAGGGTTCTAAGTATGCACCTTGGGAAATGAATGACTAGGGCTAATCGAAGTTTGTAAGGGATATCTGTGCCACAGAAAAGTCAAGTTACCCTCTCAAAGACTTCATGAAGCAGTCTCGGTTTTCTTCTCCGTGGCAGTCTGATTACCAGGCCACTCAGTCCTTCCCAATCTGATAATATCGCTTCCTCCAAGTATCCAGTACTTGCTCGGCGCCTTTCCCTCACTCGCCAACTGCGCGGCCCTCACAGCCGCCTTTGCAATGACATCAGCATCCTGACCTAGAGTGTCTCTGATACCAGCGCTGAGATGTCCAAGACCATTTACTGCGCCTTGAGCAATACCGTCCACTGTGCGGCTGGACTCTCTGTGGCCAAGAATCATACCAGGCTTGAGAATTACGGCTTGCTCAAAGTCCAGCTCCTTGATTGCGTCTTCGACTCCGTTCTTCATCTTTGCGTAAGGTGAAGATGAGGAGAGGAGAGAGCGCGTTCCTACGCTGGAAATAAAGACGAATGTTGAGATACCTGCGGCCTTGGATGCCTTTGCGAGTTCGATATTGAGGTCATGATCAATCTTCCACTGATTGGCGATACCGCCAGCCTGAGCGCGACTGGTACCCAGTGCGGAATATACGATAGATGGCTTGGGTGTGAGACCACTGAGAATTCCTGCCCATTTGGTTGTGTCGGTATCGACTATCGCATTGAGATGAGGCGATGTCGCTTTTGGAGGGCGTCGAGTGATGGTATGCACAGTGTTGTAGATCTCGGAGGTGAGCAGCGTCGAGAGGATGTTTGAGCCGGCCAGGCCAGTTGAGCCAATGATGACAGCAGAAGGCGAAGACATGGCGATTGCGTTGAACAGGGAGATTCGCGATTGTGGTTAGTGAAGGGTTTGTATGGGTGACGAGTTGCCGGAGTAGCAGCAGGTGAGGGTATCAAGATGAGAACAATAAAGAAGTGAAAGATAAAGAATCAGGTCAGGCCATGATCGGTCAATAGGCAGGCAAGAGGGACGCAAGTCAACGTCAAATGGAAATCTGATTGAATGATGTGACGACATAGTCCAAACGGGACAGGATATCAGCCACATTGGATTGAGTTGACATGTGATAACATCACGATCAATAAAATTCGTTGCTTTATCTGAGAACTTAGATTTTCTTCAAAATAACTTGCTAAACAGTCTAATAGTAAACTTCTCAACTGACATCAAAAGCCAAGCTTCTCTGTGAAGTTGCAAGCACCTCAGCGCTACCTGCTGCGCAACTCATGTACTTTAACTGCACAACTATGGCACCCCTGTATTCTTCAAAGCAGGGGTCTAGTTCTCCACCGTTTCCTTACCCCACAACTCCAGAACTTTGACTTGCGACATCATCTCTGCCTGCGTCTAACCGTTACACGACAACGTCTTGACGCCAGCGCGTCCTCTATTCTCCCACCACAATCTTTTGATTTTCCCCTCGATACTTACCTCAGAAGTTCATCAACAATCATCCACAGTTTTTGAGGATTCACAATGGCCACCCAGTACGAAGGTAACATGAAATGACCCCTCCTCAACCCCTCCATTTGGTCTTATAGCTAACTCACTTTCCACAGTCGAACACAATGTCAAATTTGCTGACGGCCGCCGCTCTGGTCGTCGTATAGACATGTCATCATTCTTCTCCCTCCTCGATCAGATCGCCGAACCTTCAGGCGACCAAACTCCTCATCATAACCCGCATGCCACGCCAACCCCCGTCGACACGGCTGCTCTCTTCCGCCTCCTCCAGGAACAGCTGCACCAGCTGCACACAACCGCTCCTACAGATGACAACCGGGAATTTCTCGAGTCTCTCATTACCAATCTCGAAGATGATATCAACGATCCTCCCACTCGCTTGCATGGTGTTTCACAAGAGTTTCTTGACTCACTTGATCGTGTCAATCGCAAGACTCTCAAGCAGGATGACGACTGCGCCATCTGTAAGGTGCCCTACCTGGAAGACGAATACTGCCTCGTTGTTGAACTTCCATGTCAAGGAGGTCACCGATTTGATCTCGAGTGCGTTGGGCCTTGGTTGCGCAGCAAGGGAACTTGTCCCATATGCCGTCAGGAGATGGGGAAGAAGAAGGAGGCTCCTATCTTGCAGGATGACGAGGAGGAGGAGGACGGTGACATGATGTATGCCTAAATATTGGTGCGTTGGTGATAATATGCATAGACTGGCGTCGGGAGTTTGAGCCACCATGGGCTTGATGTTTTCACAACACGATGAATATAAGCATGACCACAATTTTGGTTCTCGGCCAAGGCCATTCTTTTCTTCCTTCCGAATGCAACGGATTATGTACCATCTAGCCATTTATCTACACATGTTACGCTTCCTTGGTTGGTGTCAAAAAAAGAAAAAATGATGAAAAAAAACATTCAGCTCCCAACACTTTTCGTTTATCACACGCGGTAGGTATTGGCCATAGAGCCAGTCTATGCGAATGTCTACCTCAGGTGAGTTATCCTCTAACAAACCTCTGGCAACGAGACGAGCATAGAGCGACTAGAAAGACACCCAACTATTAACGGTTCGAAGCAGATTTGTGTCGTTGAGAGGGGACTGAGTAACATCCAGTGAGTGACTTGGATATTGAATCGAAAGGCAGGTAAGTCTAGAAAGATACCGGTGGGGATTTCATCACAAAGGTCTTGCAGCCCTGGCAGACCTTCCTCGGGGAACAAGTGGTTCCTTGTGCTGTTACCTGAGGGCATAATATCGCTTGTACAGGGAGATCCAGGCGTTTATCTTCAACTGAAATTCGTCAAGGAACTTCTTGAAAAACTTCCCCAGTTGCACCGAGGAATATTGAGGAGAAGCAGGCGTAATGGGATGAAGTCGGAGAATTTGAGCCGTATGTTTTTACTACAGCACATCCATTTCTTCAGTGAGCTTCTCTGCCATGAAGTCCAACTGCTGTTTCTCGGCGAACTGGTCTGGTCTATGTCCAAACCCATTCCAATGTAAACTGGTCTCGTCTAGTCAACAGAAGCTTCTGGTGTCCGAGGCTTAAACGAAATGTCGATTCTGTTGAAGTGCAACTTGCTCTGTTCGTCATCTGTCATTAAATCTTTCAGGAAGATGCGAATCTGTGACATTTTATGGATTCCCTTGATAGTCGCCGAGCTACCAGTGCTTATTATTTTGCGCAAGGTGGTTTAGATTGGAGGAACCTAATAAGTTGTTTCGTGGCTGTCCTATATAACAATTTCCAGAGTACCTACGCATTTCACAACAGATTCATTCCCCTCAACTATGCTCAGTCGATCTCGGGCTCTCACTAGATTTTGATCTCACGTCTTGGGGTGCCACGGACCAAATTGTGGTTTTGTTGATTTATCCAGGTGTACAATTAAGAACCAGGAGCTCTTCTTTCATGAACTAGGAGATATGTACCTAAGCCCTCGATAAGTAGCATAGGAAGCACCTTACAACTCATGGGCATCATTGGATTCTTGGTAGATATTCTCATATTTCATTTGGCCTTGGGCAGGTCTCCCTTCTTCGGCGCATTGCCACCTCCGCTAGACCCTCCTTTTGAGATCTCTTCTCCAGCGCCCCTGGTCTTGATCGACTTCTCATCACCCATGGGCGTGCTTATCTCCTGGTTCGCACCACTCGCGTTCAGAGCGTCTTCTCCCTCACGACCCTTAGACTTTGTCCTCTTCCTGGTCTTCTCGGCAGCTTCCTCAGGCCGTGTCGTGTCAGGGTTAAAAGCGATGTCGGCGTGCTCTGAGGCAATTTGCTCATCCGTTCCTGACTTTGTGTTCTCATTCGCAACTGGACGTAGAGACTCGCGGTCCTGATCATGCTTGTACGGAATCTTCATGCGTGTTGTAGTGTGGAAAGGGCGGATGGTGGTTGCGGTTGTACGGAGGACATTGCGGAATAGAGACATGGTGGTGGATGATGAATGGATGAGAGATGTGGGTTTATGGTAGTGGTCGAACTTCAGAGTGATGTTTTCTGTATTTCAGGTAATATTTTGAAGCAATTGGATTGTGCAATTGGCAAGTTTTGTTTGTCTAGAGCAGCTCAAGTTGGAGTGATGTTATTTGGACTACGTCATAGAACATCATACTCTAAGCGATTTCAGTCGTCATGATTTTGTAGGAAGATTACCCTACACCAATCGTTATTGGTGATAACCAGAGCAAAGAAAGTACTGGGGATTCTTTGACGTTGTGTTTGAAATCTGTTGTTATTCTTTTCGATATAGCCCAGAAGTTGATGTGGTAAGTGCTAGAAACCCTTTCCCTTCACATCATATTTCTGGCAGGGCTGGAGCACTCGCTCCGGGATTCTGGGGTGGCACCATAGTAAGAGATTTGTATTGGGCAGCTGAGAACTACGTTGATGCTTTGCTATATATATGCAAAGTCTAATGGGCAGTATTGGAGGAACATATGACTGCCGTGAGGGTAGGATCAACAGCGTAAGGGGCAAAGGCTTTCGACTGCCGAATTTCGCTAACTCGAGAAAAATAAAGTTATTGACTGAAACGAGATCAACATTCATACAGGCCGGCTAATCGAAGAAAAGCCGGCCTGCTCTGATCAACCAATACGAATATAACTCAGGAAGAATGGGTCCTGGCAACTGAATTTGGGGTTTCGTAGCGACGTAGCTTGCTCGATTGATCATACCAAGCTCCAGAACTATGTAAACCAGTGTGACCCAGTTGGGTCATGATTTTTCCTACTATAGTCATAGCACGTAGGATTATGATGAAAGCGACCGCATTCGTGCAGGAAGAAAAAGGCAAACTAAACACCAATCTCAACTATGTATTTATTAAACCGCCGGCAGCCATCCAGCTGGATAAAGGGCATCACATCGGAGAAGCGATTCTTTATCCACACCAGTATTCTACATCAAATGCTTCTTGGCCGGCCGCGGCATTACCCGAGAGGCGCTTTCCGAGCCACTAACATCTTGGGCCGTTGTTCTAGAAACAAGTTAATATTGTTTTCATAGAAGCCAACACTGCACGTGGTAGGTCAAACCAGGCCCGTTTGTTGATGTGATGAGGATCAAAACTGTAATGTTGGTTAGGGATTTATCAGGAGTTATGTATCACAATAAGCGAGTGACAGCTTCAGATATGTTCACGCTACAGATTCGAAATTAAGGTATGAACTTATACACAATCATGACAAAGACTTCGTTGAAGCGACATGAAAGAAACGGAAAAATGCTGCGGCATCAAAGAATAGGAGGATTAGCATTTACAACCAGTGGCATCTGGGATAGGGGACCAGACAAACGTCTTTGGCAGCATTGCGATTGTGATGACGTTCAGCTGCTGGAATATAGGTAGCATCCATACAAACTCCCTAAGTGCCTTATGCATCTAGTAGGTAGCGCCGAGGTTACAGGCTTTGAAACACGGTTGAGGCACCTCCAAGCTCCATCTCTAAGTGCAGTACTGTACCTATCCGTCCCTTAGCTCCAAAGGGATCTTTTGAATCTTTGAGGCGGCTGCCCAAATAAGAAATTGGTTGGCTGCCCTGCATCAAAGAGGCGGCGCCGTTGGAAGCTGGAGCAGGGACCCGAGGTGGTGGTACAGGTACAAATGTTGGAGCTGCAGGTGTTTCTTTGCTTTTTCTTGGTGTAATTGGTAGCCGATGTGTCCACTGTCCAACGCAACCGAAACATCTTGGCAAGGGATCGGTGTAAGTGGGATATGTGCAATTTACACCCACACCGTGATATTGCGATAATACAGAAACCAAATTATCTCTGACCTGTAAAAGCTTTCAGGCAGCTGCATTCAGCTCCCCTATCAGCTTCACTTTGCGAGCAGGTAACAATAAACATTAGTCCCAACAGGGCAAACAAAGCCGGTTTATGTGCACCGGAACACGGCAGGCCAAACCAGCCCTGGTTTGGCTGCTTGGTTAATAAGTCATGAGGGACGCCACATTGCCCTTGACACGACAGGTCACCGCTGTCGACTACGGGCATCTCCGTCGCTTATCTGCATATGAACGGCGTTTGCTGAAATCCAAATTCAAATCATAACCGAAGGGCTCATGCATATGCAGTAGCAGGTACCGTACTGGAGTGACTTGTGGTATTGACATGTGAGCCGAAAGAAGCCTTCCAGAACGATCCTAGGGTGACACAAACACAAACCAGACCAGTTTGACTGAAGCAAACATACAGTAGTCGGCTCTTGTTCATGCAGGGGCCCGTTCTTCGGGTGAGATCTGAGAACGCATCAAAAGGCCCAACAGACTGGATAGATATGTTGTTGTTGGTTGGCTGGTTAGTCGGTCGATAACAATGTCGAACAGCCCTGTCAACTCCGCGACCAACAAGAACTCCACGTCTCCGTCTCCATCAATCCAAGGGGTTTGATCGTCGTTGTGTCAGCTTCCCCCTAGTCGGCGCGTACCTGGCCGCCTGCCCGGCCTTTGTCGGGGTTTCTGCTGTTGGTCCCCATATTGGTTTGCGCCACGAAAGCATCAACACCTCAAACATTGGAGACAATCACTAGGTAGCAGTAGAGTATTGAGCCCAGGCAGAAAAGGGACGCTTCTCCGGTGAGCCTAGGCATCCCGTAAATCCGAGGTTCAATTTGAGCTAAGGCAGAGTAGATCTTTGCTCAGCTAGCCAATTGTGATTATCTTGAGGACCAGTACCATATCATATCAACGTTAGCTATGATTGGAGTTTTGAGTTTGGTAACGGGAGTATTGAAACACATATTTTGAACGTGTGAAGGCCATATCCGGATTTCTCGATAACAAACATTATCCAGGTGATCAAACAGAACAGGCCATGGGCGAGAAAGTTCAAGTAAGCGGGCTGTTGTCCACTTGAATGACCGCCAAGACAACATTAGCATGTATCGATATGTCGATCTCGAGCATGAGTTCAGCGATAATTAGATTATTAGGGGATGTTCACACTCCAGGCAGCTGATTCGCTTCGGCAATGATAAAGGGCAGAAGTGGTCTGCATTGTGAAGCACATGTCGAAGGTACTTGAGATACTACTGTACGTATCTCAATCTTGTGTCAACCGGACACGAAATGGACTGTCTTAGTCGAGTTGTCAAGTTGATGACTGGTTAGGCTGGTTTCCGCCACGCGCCTATCCACAAGCACTACCCCTTCGGACACGCCGAACAAGAGGAGATGTAATGTCAAGGTATGGACAGGCAAGGTATTAAGCTGTGACTGAGAACTGTGGATGGCCTCCTGAAACAACACAACCAGTATGAATGTGAAACTACGTATTTCTACTTGTCAGTGAAGAAAAAAAAGGGAGACTGACATGGTGATGATCTTTGGCGGTATAGTGCATCCTTTGCATATCTAGTTGCATGGCAGGTCAACGCAGACGTAGTATGTTTCTCTCGTGCCTTCTTTTGAACAGCAGTGGACCTCGTACATTCAGTCCCCTGTCTTGTTTGGCTGGCTCTTTTACAAGAGTCAGGACCCTTGTCATGCCTGGTCTGGGGCCAGATGAATGAACTCAACTCTGAGCCAGCCGAGCACAAAAATGGGAATAGCGAGAGTGAGGAACTCCCCCATCCAATGCAATGCAACGACGATATGTTTTGGTGATGAGATAATGAAGATAGGAAATGGTAGAGAAAAGGCTGTCCTCAAGAGAGTGGAGAATATCTCATCATACTGTAGGCTAGATAGAGAGGGACAACTTTAACCACCATTTTCCAGTGGCTCAATCAACCAATCTGACCTGATGCATTCATCAACTCCTGTTCTGGTGGAATATAAAGCCATACCACGATTTTATTGCTCCAATGAATCCCAAATACTTATGCCATTGGATCCCAAGCCAAACCTGGTTATTCCATCCATAGCAACAAGCAACCAAGCGGTTTTTATTTTCGCCTGGACTACCACCAGTCACCTAAGTTAATCTACCTTTGATTCTGTGTGCCGTAACGGTAAGTGTTGGTTCTGGTGCTTTGCAGTACAGGACTCCGTTATGCTAGTCATAGCAAACATCGTCTAATAATTTAGTCGTTGCTTTACCTACTAACAGTTGAAGACACCCACCAATTCGAGTCAAGTTGAAGGCTTCGTCTTACACCACACGACAGGAATTCCTCTTCTGGAGTCAACTCGACGCCATCCGTTGATAAGCTAGCATATTGGCTTGAAGCCCCCCCTGTTTCCCCGTTGATATACCAGATAAAATGTCAAGACTTGCAGAGCTAATGTCTGACAAGCGAGCAGAAAAACGAAAATCACTGCTCTTCTGGATGTGGCTTTCTGACCTCTTTCATGCTGTTGCTCCGTCTCTTAGCTTTTTCACTACTGGACCCCTGCCAACGGATGCAGTTGTCCGTGCTCTCTTGGATTGCAAGGGAACTAGAGATACATAGAGACAACAGACCACTTGAGTTACAAGACGGAATTAAATAGGCACAGACCATGAATCACTTTCGGTCGTAGTGCACTCCCGTTTCTAAGGAGTTTAATAATAAGTACTGGTACGGCTCGTAGGGACGGGCTCTGATATGTTCGCCTCGGATGCTCAGAGTGGTATCATGGGTTGATTAGTTCTTTGTTTGACGGTGTGGCTCTCCTGTGATTGTAGTAACCATTATTGATTCGACAAATTGTAAGGCAATTGACATGCAGCATCAGGCTGGCAACCTGTAAGGAAGAGTCACCCTTCAAACAGGGCCCCCCCTTCTCCGTTAGTACAGCTGCCCGCTACTGCCTCCTCTGTACTGAGAGGTCTGGCACCTGGGCTTGATTAATACTGGCTTCTACCTGCCGAGACCTTCCATTTCCATTTGTTCCATTGACTCTTCTTCTTCCTCTCCCTGGAATATTCATCCACCCAACCAAACTCTCAAACTTAGGTAAGGTACCTAGTCAAGTTCTTTACCGCTAGGTATCGTCATTATTGCCCGTATTAGACCATTTCACTTCCGCTATTACCGTATTTTACTCCATCTTGGACCTTCACCTACGGTATCTATTTTTTTTTTT
>PVPY01000805.1:0-10494 GCA_002982035.1 Fusarium algeriense
CCGCCTATTTCTCACACTGCCATTAGGCCGTAACGACGGAATCACGCCCCCTCCCCGGACCCAGTGCCACATCAGATTATGTCTCTTGAAACATAAAGATGGTCCTTTGGTCAACAATCAACGCTCGGGCCTCCTTCGAACGTACGGAAGTTGATGAGATGCCCCTGCTAACTTGCAGCTAGCCACCTCAGCTGGACAGAGGCAATGTGCAATGTGGTTGGCAAACTGTATGATTGCTTTAGCATGGCCGCAGGTTTGAGGATCACACAGCAATGCGCCAATGAGCCTTCGGCTACATTGGTTGAGAAAATGCCACATCTTGCCGGTTTTATCCACCTTGGCTGCCACCGTACATGAAGCAACTCGTCGGTATTCATAATGAGGTGAGACAGGAAGCTCCATTACAGCCAATACTTGTAATGCAGCAGAAGGCTTTTTTCTTTGAGGGCGAATCCATAATACAGGTTCCTTCGTCAGGTCTTAACTATCTCCCCAGAGCGGGCCGATCTGCCTAACAACAACTTGATGCTGACATGGTTTGCGGGGTAAAGCGTGTCACCTCACAATTGAGGAAACATACGACACCCAATGATTGCCCATTCGCTTCCCCTCACTTCCATGCCGCAATTATCCTCTCGCACCACTAAGTGACTCGCCGAGCCGCTCTTGAGTTGCTCGCCTGCACTTGTCAGACTGTCACGAGTGCCACTGAACGCCCGATGGCCCTGTGCTTCCATCGCTGCGTGATCAGCTGCCCGCCACCAAGCTCTGTGTGGTCAGTCTGTGTTGAGGGGCTTTTATGGCTGCAGCCGGTCAAGCAAGCCGTTTTAGAGGTTTTGACAGGGTTTGTATCAAAACCGAAAACGACCATGGACCAAGGCTGTTTTCTCTTTCCTCGAACAAGGAATAAACTCTATCATCCGTCCCTTCAGTGGCCCTCAAGCCCACTACATGGCAGAGCCATGCTACGGATATGAGCGAGATGATCTAAACTAGGGCCATTTTTAGCTTGTCTTTTCCGGAGAAACAGCAGGCATCTAGGCCGGGTTGAATTTGATCATCTCCTTGTACATAAGGGTCATCATGCAGTATGTTCTCTTCCATTTTAAAATTGAGCCGATTAAGCCGCTTCCTACTTATTTGCAGCGACAGGGGATTAGTACACCAAACCATACCATGTAAGCGAGGGAAGGCGCACAGGCCGACCCAGAACCTAAGATCAAAGAATGGTGCACGGGCCAGAAAAAATGGTATTGGGCGCTATTACCAGTGGTAATTGGTACAGTAGCAAATTCCAACCAACGTGCACAGGTAAAAAGGATGTAGTTTCATGAAGAGAATGGAGATAGGGGACTAGCGCACGGGCGAAAAGTGTCTAATTTAGTAAGTTACAAGCAGTCCTTGGTACAGTAGTAGTGATAGCTTATCTGCGCTAGCCAAATTTGGGAATCGTCACGCTCTCTAAAAGCTGTACTAATCCATAAGGGGAAGTCGTCACGCTCGAGCGGTGATGGCATTGTTTCTTGAGTTTAACAAGCAGCTACAACAGGAATATAGACCTAATCATTAAAGAAAAATATCTTCATGTTTTCCAGTGGCTAAGCTTCCGGAAAGAGTTATATAGGATAAGGAATCTTTGTTGTGGTGTTGAAAACCTAAATGCTGATTCCCTCCTGGATTTAGATAAGTGTGAGAAGTGTTAAGTTATGCAATTGGATGAATCGAAGACATTGCATTTGACGAAACTAGTCAGAGATGAAGTTGGCTACCCTGTAGGAAGAGTCAAGAGTTAAGCGTTCTCGCGTACGATTACCTTCCAGGAGCTTATGTAATGTGGGTTCGAAGCCAATCATAACCCATCAACAGCCGGCGACAATTTTTTCGAGAAAACGACAGAACATGCCACAGAAATGCGAAAAAAGAGCGGGAAAGTTGGAAGAGGGCTTTTCAGTATCTAAGAGATTAGTTAAATGGTCTTTTCTTCAATTCTTAGAGTGATTGTCTGCCTTTTGGCGAAGGTCCCCATTCTGGAACAGGACTAGCTCCACCTACGCGATAAGACCCACTTAGTCACTCGGTCGATTATCTTATCTTATCTGAGCCTGTCTTCGCCCCACTGGAAACAACAACATTACTCTCCATCAGCATCATCATTATCATCATCTTCAAATGCGCAGCGCACCGTCATAACATCAATTATACAGACATGGGAAGCTGCAACATTCTTGCATGGCTTGATACCATCCCATCTCATCGCCCTAGCACCAGCGAGCCCAAAGCCAAGCGACTCAAGACAAGCTACGAACCCTCGCCTGGGCGGCTCCCGACGCCGCCTCACGATACGATGTCATCGCCTACCAAACGGCCACGGTCTGTGTCGGACGACGGCAGCGATGACCTTTCCCAATCCTTCATCGAAGATGATGTGACGCCGAAGGCCCCCAAGAGGCGCGGTAGGCTTTATCACGACATAAGCTCTGCCTCCGATGTTTCGTCAAGATCAGGGCACTCCTCAACCTCCAAAGCCTCCTCGCCTTCGAAGCAACAACGTGACGCTGCTGGAGAAGACACGGGTTATCGGGTCGTTAGTATCGAACGCTATGAGGATTGGCAACCTGAGTCTCTCAAGGACATGCGTAAGGTCCTTGAGGATATCGACCGCGGCAATAGGATTATTCCTGCTAGCCGGAAGGATGAGGTAAAGCGACAAGTTTTCCCCTCACCTGTACCAAGTCCGTAAGCTAACAAACAAAAGTTTCAAAGGTCAAGATTCCCAGAAATCTCTTTCTTCGATGCGGCGTTCGAGAGCAACCTCCCGTCCGGTGTAGACTGGCGATGGCCCGGCATGTCATGGGTCGACAAGATTTTTGATCGCGCTGCGGATTACTTGGAAGAGAATGAGGCAGAAGCGGGCTGGAACGCTGACATCCATGCTCCAATTCTTTCTTGGGTCTTCCGTAAAGAGGAACTCGAGCCTCAATTCCTAGATTACATGTACTGGTATGCTAAGACTGTCCTTTCTATTGCATCATCTTCCTAACACGCAAAGCACCTCGACGCAAATCTCAAATATGTATAAACCCAACAAATCCAAATCCAAACTGGTCGACTATTGTATCTACATGCAACCCGGACGAGAGTCGGCTGAGCAGGCTGCTATCGACAACATGCGATATCGCGATCGGCCCTCGAAAAGCATCAACCACGTCGATTCCGGTTTGTTGAATAAGCATCCGATCGCAATGTCAGTTGAGACAAAGAGGGAGGGCGAGGACTACACAAACGCCATCAATCAGATGGCAACATGGCATTCGGCACAGCTGCGTAGCCTATGCTACACGCCACAAGGCCCAACTCGAGAGTTGTCGCACATCGAGTTTCTACCTGGTATTATTGTGCAAGGCCACGACTGGAATTTTGTCGCCACGATACAGCGTGATGGCAAGGCTTTCACCTTTCATAAGCTTCCCATCGGGACTACGCGCACACGCCAGGGGATCTTCAAAGTTCTTCTTGCGTTGCAGTATTTGGAGCATTGGATACAAACTAAATATTGGTTGGCGTTCAAAGCGGATATTCTTGGAATGGGGGATATAGCGGTTTCTTGAGTCGATGGGACAGATGATTCAGGATATTTATTTGGGATAGATGGAACACAGAACATCTTGCGGGAGTTTTTATGTAAATATTTGACGGGTCCTGGATATAAGAGTCTCGAATACCAACACTGATGCTGAGCGTCAGGTTGCACCAACCT
The DNA here is from genome assembly GCA_002982035.1 of Fusarium algeriense. Classification (NCBI taxonomy): domain Eukaryota; kingdom Fungi; phylum Ascomycota; class Sordariomycetes; order Hypocreales; family Nectriaceae; genus Fusarium; species Fusarium algeriense. The sequence continues at coordinate 3,758 of PVPY01000805.1, forward strand.
GCCTAAGATGAGCCGTGATGCCAGAAAAAGGGCACGATCCTGAGGTCCATAAAGAGTCACATAAGGGTTCATTATTTGTTTGGATCATTTGGATTAGGATAGTGGTTGCAGTGATTTGTTCCTGAGGTCGAACAGAGACCCTGGCCCATGAATTCCTGGTAGAACAACAGTCGTCGTCATATCCGACGGGCGACTCTATCTTCGCCTTGTGTCTTCACCAATAATTCCAGTTTCCCATCGCGAATATAGCTGTTTCAATTCACTTATACGTGATAGACTCCCACTTTAGACATTCTTCATGCAGAGCAGCACGGCATCGTAAAGAGCACCACCAGATCTGCCAGGGACCTCGTTGCCCGTGCAAATACGAATAAAGACCCAAGAAAGATAAAGAGCATGCATGATATTAAGTTGAAGTTGCAGCGAATGTGAATAACTGTACGAATACTACGATGCTCACTTGAAACAGTCAGAGGCCGTCCTCCCCTATAACCGCATTATGTCCTCCGTACTCCCCTCCTCGACCCCTCCATCTTCCCCCAACTCAAAGAGAAGCTCAATGGGGAGACCAGCGACCGCTATGACCCCACCCAGATGATCCAGCGCCTCGAGCGCGCCGTCGCCACCGCTTAAGGCCTTCTTCCTCACCCAACGCCCGCTGTCAACTTTTTTCTCCCGGTCATGACGTGCATTACGTCTTTACGGTCGCTTCATGGGGCAGACAAACTGGAATCCTTGACGTGTAGCCCTGGTCCAATCACAAACCGGAGTCGACCCCCAGCGAAGCTCAAGGCTACCCCGCGACTAATGACTTTAGTAAATTCAAGTCTACCCCCGGTCAAAAATCAAGTCTACCCCTTGTAAAGTGGGGCAAAATAAATCAATTCTACTAGAATTGATTTTGGTATGTAGGACTAGGGTTGGAAGGGCCGAGCTCCGTTATAGGCTTGAGTGCCATGGTCTGGCGGATATTCTTGAAACAAGCTAAAAAATAATAGATTGTTGGTTAGATCTCACATTCATTGTGATAGACGTTGATAAATAGGATTCAAAGCTCGACGCGCTGCTGTTAAAGTGTTGTCTTGCCTGAACGTGTAACCAAGAACCAATCAGAAATCCAAGTCAACCCCTGTCAAAATCGAGTTTACCCCAACGCTAGTCCATTTTTCGAAATTCAAGTCTACCCCTTGTCAAAAATCAAGTCAATCCCCTGTAAAGTGGGGTAAATTAAATCAATTGTTGTACAATTGATTTTGGACTGTAGTATTAGGGTCAAATCTTTATTGCATATACCAGACCCATTTTCGTATCTCTACGGCGCGGTCGCGAAACGCGCGCGGTCAAAATGTCGATTTGCATGCAGGCTTTCAGGAGGTAGCATCGTTTTGCGCCACAAAGGCAAGTCTGGCTATGAAGGTTACGACGGAGGAAGAGGCCAACCAATGAGAAGGTGTATCATCCACTCTTAATTAAAAAGCCAGCTAGAAGCTCGACAACCCCGTCACTTTTTCGGTGAAAGAGGATGTACAGGGGTATGAGCCAATGAAAGACAGCGAATTTCCACTTTCACCGAGGGCCGGATAAAAGGGGTGTAGGGCAAATTCGCGCCAGCAAGATTATTAATGATCTATCAACGAACCTTCACGAGCGAGAAGAAAAGCAAAGAGCATTTCACAAGCAACTCGAAGAAAAGCAAGCTGCATTCCACGCTGTCATGCGAAGTCTAGACATCAATCGAAATCACCGAGGAAATCTCCAAGCTCTACTCCAGATGGATTCATGGTCGGCAAATTCCTCAAAAACTCTTCAAATAATTGAGAAGATCGACAGAGAAGAGGGACAGCACCGGGAGCAGCTCGATGCGCTTCGTGAAGAAATTCGCCAAGTCGAAGATGATATTCATGCCATCAAGGATGCAATTGCCGATGTGATGGCCACAATTTGGCAAAATCTGCAAGAAGATGCGGGCTACAATATGGGCCAGCTTCTGGCTATACTACGGAAGATGAAGGAGGATCGCTTTGTAGACAGGCCAGAATTGGTGGACCGTCTGATAGAAAAGACCTGTCAGGACAGGGCGGGAGGATACCCCTGGGGCTTCTAGAGAGGGGAGGAAGAGTACAGTACAGGATGAGTAGCTACATTGCGTTTCTTATGATAGAATGATAGAGAAAGAGTATTCGGAGGCTTGCTTGGTCTTTGAACTTGGAGAAACCGAATGTGTGATAGACTTAGTGCTTGGTATCTTTTATTGAAGCCTGGTAGAACAGGCTAATTAGCCATAATAAAAGTACGAATATGCTCTGTGAGTTTGAAGTGATCGTAGCGTAACGACTTGAGGAATGCCATGCTAGTCTTACCTCAATCAAGTCAAAGACATCCCCACCAAGTGATCTCTTTATATCTGATGACTCAAAGCCATCTCGATTCTCCGTTGGAATATGTTGCAATGCAGTACATATCCACTGATGAAGCTTCCGAAACGGTTTGTTTTCCCAATGGCCCCGTGGCCAACCATCATTCAAACCGAATAATGCTTGGGCAACTTCCTGAGGGCTCTTGACACTCGCACGATTGCCCGATACTGCGGCCATACCATCGACTAAGGTAGCTGAAAGACCTTTGCGACAAAACTGAACATGATCGTCTAGGATCATAGTGCGAACCTTCGGACGGAGGTCGCCTCGAATGGAATGAAGGACGTCAGCCCTCATCTGCTGTAGACAGATATGACAAAGCCATGACACAATCTGATCGGTGATAACATTCTCCATGGGGTACTGCCGGAGCCACTCAAGACCCAAGTCAGCACGGCGACTGAGGCTAAAGAAATGCCTAGCATGGCCACCATGTTTCATAAATCGCTGATGCAGAGTGCCATTGCCGAACAAGACTAAATCAGTAATATCTTGAAGAAACTTCAACAGAGTCCAGTTGATACGAGGCTCAATCCAGCAGTAGCCATACTGCTCTAGTGTTTGGCCAAAGCCAAGACCGTAGTACACGCGTGGCAAGCCCACTGGTTGTGGCAGTTCTCGTCTGCTCCACCATAACGCTCCTTCTCGGGAGTAATCATGCCCTCCAACTGCGACCCGGAGACACCGGAGAAACATATCCATCATCTTGGTCTGCTCCCATGTCGTCAGGCCCCCAGAACATTGAGCTCGAACTAACTCAAACCCTGTTGTAAACTTGTTGATATTGCGCCAGATATAATCAACAAAAACAGGAGTGCGAACTGCCCATAAATAAGGCGGAGGTCCTGGTAACTGGGCGGAGCGGGCTTTGGGGGTAAGAGAGCGTAGTACTGCCAGGACGCTTTGAAATAAGACCCACGATATACGATATTCCTCGCGGACACCGAAGGATCGTTGTTTAGAATCTGTCAGACCATAGTGACAACGGCGCTTGCTGGCCAGGTACCCTCGGTCAGTAATGTTCTTGCCCGATGCTGGCTTGCCGCCAATGCTTTGCATACCATTGCGAAGCTGTGGATCTAATGCCAGAAGCCGTAGATCTGGATTCTGAAATGGATATGTGCGAGCAGCGTCTACGATCTCTTTGGTGAGACTGTACATTTGGCCATAAAGAATACCTCCACGGCGGAGCCGAGACCTTAAAGGCGTCAATGTAGTCATACCGCCAGCATCTCGAAGCATTGACTCATGGTAAAGTTTTGGCCAGACTTGGGAATGTTCCCATCATATAGCTGGCTGAGGTGGTTGCGGATGCAACAACGCCGCCAGAGGTATGTCTGAGGTTGAGGCGATGTAGTGCCATTGGGTATTGGGCAGGTCTCTTTGCCCACATCAATGTACAACCGGTCGCTACATATGTGGGAGAAGTCTAGAATGCCGTGTAACTTGTCGTCAAAGCTGTTCATGACCGTCAGCAGATCGGATGGGGCATCTGGGTATTTAAACAAGAGTTTAGTACCTTTTGCCTGAATGAATAGCTCTGGATCACGAAAGTCTTGCAATCCCGGTCGGCATACTGCTGCGAGAACATGGTCCCACAGTTGCTGTAAACCTTGCGGTGACAGAAAGTAGGACATCTGTAGTTGGGCCCGGTAGTTAGAGGTCTCGAGCAGACGATTCTCTCTCCGAGGAGCTCGGCAAGCAGCTAATGCGTGACGATAACTTGCTGGCAAGTGTTGGAGTCTATCGACATCGTAGACCTGACGGACAGCGGGATAGAAGATATTACAATCACGTGCCAAAAGTCTGACAACACCAAATGCGTCTACCCCACTTTGGTCAGCATCGCGATATAACATCAATTACTTCAACAACAAGAAATATATACTCAATGGCTTCTGAACAACGCGATTTTGGTGTTGAAATAAGCGGAAATCGCCAAAGAAATCATGAGTTTACTCCCGAGCAAAGAGCAGCTATGGTGGCGGAGATATATGCCGGTAAATCAATGAGACAGGTTGCAGCCTCGTATTCAACCGATCCCGGAACAGTCTCCCGGACAGTCAGACGGTGGAAAGAACACCACAACAACGCCTCTAGGCCACGTTCTGGGCGTCCTAGGAAACTCAGCGCTCGGGATATTATATCTATTTGTTCATTTATTAAAAGGAATCGCTCAATTACATGGAATGAAGCTTTATTGGAGCTTGGTGTTGAAGTGTCAGCCCGGACGGTACGTCGTCGGATGGAGAGATATTGGCGACGCAAATGGAGGTCAAAAAAGAGGATTAAACTGTCAAAAGACGATGCAAAAGCACGGCTTCAACATGCTCGTTTTTGGATTCATCATATCGACGAATATATACTGGTAAAAAGCCTTAAAAAACCACTCCTTTTAACGCTGACTTTTATGAAGATCTGCTTCACCGACGAAGTCACAGTTTCAAATGCGCCGAATAACCCTGACGGCTGGGTCTTTCGCCGGCCTGATGAGAAATACCGTACAGATCTAGTCAATGTACAGCAGCATGTTAAACCGACTATTTCCTTGATGTTCTGGGGAGCTGTCGCTAGAGACAAGCAGTCTTATCTTATTCCTATGACGAGAGATAAGACGGCCAATAAAGGAGGTTATTCCCGCTGGTCTTATCGCAAGGCCCTAACGGAAGGTCTTCTCCCTTTTCTCGATAAATTTGAGCTATTTCAACAGGACAACGCCCGGATACATATAGCTCAACCGTCTATAGACTGGCTGCTGTTACATGGGATTAAACCCATTAAATGGCCGTCTCATTCCCCTGATTTAAACCCCATTGAACATATCTGGAAAGCTTTAAAAGCCAAGCTTCGGCGGATGCATCCCGAATTCGTCAAATTGAAGAACAACAAGGCCGATAGAGCGAAGTTGATCAGATGGTTGCAGGAAGCGTGGGCAGCCTTGCCTCCCCACCTGATTTTGAAGCTGACAAATTCCGTCAAAAATCGCCTTCGCGCCATCATTCGGGCACGGGGTTGGTATACAAAATATTAAAGCGCTAATTCAGACGAATTGTTTGATATAGCTTACGATTTAATTGAATAAATATTGGTGTTGCAATTACTGTTTATGTAGTTGGTGTTGTAATAAGGGTAATTGGATGTGGGGCTGGTGTTGTCAGACTTTTGTCCTGTCAGTTTATCAAACCACCGCGAGAGCTGCTCATCAGTTAACCGATTGAAGTCACGGGAGCATGGCAAATGTGGAAAAAAAATGTGGAATGTGATAAAATCAGCGCCTTCGGCCCTTGCGAAGATGAAATGCGGCACGTCTCAGTCGCGACGGAATCAACCGGGGCCGCTCTGGATCTGGATCCACACGATCCAAGGTCAAGTGGACGTCTGTGGAAATATTCTGACCATACTGAGGAGCGGAATAAAACCGAATCCCATGAGTTGCAACTGCCGGAGAATCTACAAAGCCCAAGATGCTGTCAACGTCGAATGAAACACCAGGTGGAGTCCGAGGGGGCTGTTCAACGTGGAGGCAAGCCTGCTTGGGTTTGCCATCAGAGTCTTGGGTTGTAGAACCGGTAAATATCGCCTGCCACTGATCCGGGGTGAGCTCCGTTGTATCGTCATCAGTTTCGGGGGCAAGAATGTATTCTTTGTCAAGTGTATGAGGCACATCATTGGGGACTAATCTATCAAGTCCGTGGTGGTTATCCGGTCCCCCAGCTTCGATGTGCGAGGTCAGAGATTCTCGGTGGCTTCGGGTACTGCAGCCATGTATACCGGCGAGAAACTGCTGAACAAGCTTCTGTGTAGCATATTCCACGTCAGTGGTGGTATCATCATTAGCCAGATCTGCTGACCCCTCGGCATAGATCTGCGGGCTTTGGGGCTGTCTCTGATCTTCGCCTTCTTCAGCAGAGTCGATGTCAAGTATTTCCTCCTCATAATAGGGATCTGGCTCGATGGTACTAATGGTGGGATCATCTTCCTGAATAGAGATACTAAAGTTATCACAAGCAAAAATGCCGTTATCTTCAATCTCCTCAGCGTCGGGGAATGAATCTATCTCAGGCTCCAGTAGCTCATTCTCTGCCACTGAACCAACTGCATGTGGCAATGGTTCTCCCTGGTGGTTTGCTGTGATATCATCCTTTCTTGCTTTCTGGCGCTTCCGGTACCTTCGTGTGCGTTTCGCTTGTAGGACGCGACGACGTACTGTCAGGGTAGGGAATCAATCCACGACTTCCACGGTATTGATCAATATGTTGACTTCAATCCACGTCAACGTCAATCCACGAGACATGTTGTTAGGTAATCAATCCATCCACG
>PVPY01000807.1:0-47166 GCA_002982035.1 Fusarium algeriense
ACTGTTTGATCATTTGCTATATCTACCGAGATAGCTTCGCGTGTCGGTTAACATCCTTATACAACAAGTATCGGAACCTGCCAGGCCCACCAGCATAGCACGCATGTGGACAAAAAGCACGCAGCCACATAAAATCACCAGCTTCAACCTCAACCCAGTCCTGATTGAGTCGATAAACAGCCTTTCCCTCCAGCACATAGAGTCCATGCTCCATAACATGCGTCTCAGCGAAAGGAATAATACCACCGGGCTGGAAAGTGACGATGTTGACATGCATATCGTGTCGCACATCAGTAGGATCAACGAAGCGTGTTGTCGCCCAAGCTCCATTTGTATCGGGCATCTCCCTAGGTTCAATGTCCTTTTCGTTGGCAAAGAAGGCCTCAGGTGCGTCAAGACCGGGGACGTATTCGTAGGCCTTGCGGACCCAGTGGAAACGAGCTGCTTCGCTTGAGTTATTGCGGAGTGTCCAGCCACTCTTGGGAGGTAGGAAAGCATAACCACCGGATGCAAGAGTATGAGCTTCACCAGCTAGTGTGACGGTGATTTCACCTTCGACCACGAACAAGACACCCTCAGCAGTCTCATCCATCTCAGCACGGTCGCTTCCACCGCCAGGTTGAACTTCCATGATATACTGAGAAAATGTCTCAGCGAAACCTGAAAGTGGACGAGCGATAACCCATAGTCGTGTTTGTTCCCAGAAAGGGAGAAAGCTGGTGACGATGTCGCTGAAGCAGCCCTTGGGGATGACGGCGTAAGACTCGGTGAACATAGCCCGGTCGGTGAGGAGTTGAGTTTGAGGGGGCAGACCGCCCTTTGGTGCATAGTAAGCACCCATTGTGCCATCGTTGCCCATGATTGAGATTGTGTTTGGGTGTTTAGATGGAGAATGAAATTTTCGGTGAGGTCCGATATCGAAAAGAACTCACCTGCAACACGATAAATAAATAACCCCGCATGAACCCCTCCGAAACAGACTGGACCCTTTGTTAGTGGAATGTAGCCAATCAAGCCCTTATCAACTCTGTACAGTTCATCTGAAGTTCGCACTATCCCTAATCTAGCTAGACATAAACGGGCTTCAGCGAGTGCCTAGGTGAATAAAGCAGTCTCAACTTGCAATACCAATAACAACATGATAGTGGAAAAGTTCTGTATTCAAAGCTACCTAGAAGGTGATATAGAGATTTAAACTCTAGAATGATGATTCCTTGCGGCAAGAGGATCCTTGAGACTGTGTGCATTCACTCCGAGACAGAGAAAGTGTTGTCTCTTTCTTAGCAGACATATTGATGGACACGGAATCCTCAACGATAATCTCCTTTCCTTTCGGAGCACTACGGGTGATGGAGAACTCATCCAACTTGTAGTCAGACTTTCCTGTCAACGCCATTTCGGCGAGAGCTTTGCCAAGGGTTGGCACAAATTTCATCGCCCAACCAGCGGTAAAGATCGCGATGCTCTTCTCTGCGCCACCGCGGAGATACTTCTCGGGAAGAAAACCCAGTACAAACATATTGTCTACTTGTGTTAGCAACCCCCCGAGTAAAATGGGACGGTAATCTTACCGAAGACGTTAGTCTGGAGACAACTAACAGTCGAGGCTGGAACAGTGGCATCCACACCAACGACATGGTCTCTCACGAAGTCCTGAGTATCTTGGATATCTCTCGGGTCAAAAACATTGGCTTGTCGCTGACTTGGATCGTCGATGGTTCGAGTGGCAGCATCGACTGCAATTCGAACAACATTGGGTGGTCCCCAAGGAAGAGCTGGGAAACCGTAGAAAAGTTGTGGTCAACCGTTCACCGAAGGTCCGAACTGGAACCACATGCCTTGCTGATTATTAGAAGACTTCATGACTGGGCTGAGTAAACTTACTTGGAAAGATAGTGCCGTTAGGTCCTGGGTTCGTGTTAAAGTAGGTCGCCACCATTTCCCAAATATCCAGCCTCACACCAATGCTAAAACTGGGCTTCAAGACATGGTTGACGTAAGCGCCACTAGTGATGATGATCTTCTTAGTCAAGTACCTGACCTCTTTATCATGCACTGTGGCGTGAACTTCCCAGATGGACTTATCACTGTCCAAAGGTCGAAGCTGCTTGACCTGCGTATGCTGCTTGGCATGGGCGCCATAGTCCTTTGCAAGCCGTACAAGGTGCGAAGGAGGAGCTGCACATTGATGACTCCGTTGTCTGGGGCAAAAAGACCGATCCACTTAGGGTCAAGGTTCTTGAAAGGGTACTGCTCCTCGATTTGCGCAGCGGTTACTGGTAGGTTAGCACAAGGCGACGAGAAGTGTAAAGATAAGCCTACATTCTTTGTAAGACATTCCGAACTTGTCCAACTTGGCCTTGGGTCCGAGCAGCGATCCTATCCTCGTTAGTATCTGATTCCACAAGCACAACGTTATCTTGGGTACCCTCAGGTGTATCGCCACCCATGTCTTTATCACCAAAGTTCAAGAGGCCGCCCATCCAGCGAAGTGATACTCCGGCATCTTTCTCAAGAGCGTCCCAATGTTTCATGGCTTCAATCGCAAGCTTGGCCATGAACTCTTCAGTGTACCTGTTTGGTCAGCTAGTACACCGAGTCTACAATGGGAGTACTTACATAGTGCGGAACATGCGAGCCAGATCTCCGGAACTGCCGGCCTGGTTGAAGAAATTATTCTGTTCGAGGATCATTACCTTGGCTCCAGCTTTGGCGACCTCATAACCTGCGGCCAAGCCGACGGGGCCTCCACCGATGACAACAACATCGAAAACGTCTGAGTTGGAGTCTAAGTATGCCATTCTGTCACAGTTGATTCCAAAATGTTAAAAGTTCTTTATCGCTATGAATTGTGAATCTTATCAACCCAGTCCCAGTTTTGTAGCTGGAGATCTCGCCCTTCTTGTAACGAGATACGTTCACTGGGCTAGGCACGGCTCGACAACTCTGCCGTCAGTATCACATTCCGCAATGAATAAAATTACGATGGTTTCTCATGCAGAATGCAGAATGTGCTGTAAGTGGTATAAGTGAGGGGTAAATCTCACACATCGTATTCAGCTGGTTGCGATGTCTCAGGTCGTGCAGAACACCAAGTATCTACACATCATTAGATACAGTATCAGGTACGAAGAAGCAGTATAGACTACAAGGACAGTGACGATGCTATACAGGATATAATTCTACTACTTTAGTAAGGGCTTCTGTAACACACTAGAATTGGAGCTTGGGCTTCTGCATTTGGACGTCATATTGATCTGGGCGCAGCTGAAAGTAAGATAGCATGCGCTATTGGCATTCAAGACCAGCGGTGTGATGTCATGGTTGTTGTTTGAGCAGCTCCATTAGTGGGTGATTGGCTGAAGTGAATTGAGATAGCTCAGGAATTTCGTCGTCGTTGACTGGCCATATTTCGTGCATAGTAAATAGTTAAACAGTCATATACCATAGAAGACTTTCCTTAGTAAGGGGCTCCCCGAGTTTTGGCTTGGTCTAACATAAATTGCGGAACCGAGCACTCGTTGACCAGTAGACTAGGTTCAACCATTTTTAGTTTATTAGCCCGTGACTTCACTACTGAATCATATACAAGGTCATACAAACATGCGGAACGTAGCATACAGAGTGTATTCAGGCGTCCAGACATGAGACAAACATTACGAGCATAGCTATATGCGACAAGCAAATGGGTCAAGATCTCGCTAAGAATTATGTGTCTCTCCAATCTAACGCTAACCAGCAGGGCTAACAGTGCTGATTTCTCTGCCTTGAGACCGTAGTACAAGAGATGTCATATCTTGATAGCAGGACGTAACGAAGCTTTATATACAGTTTTAGTCTGCTTTCTAGCAAGGTAACGCCCAGAGTAACAAAAGTAAATGAAGGACTTCATATCAGTAATTGTTAATCGGGTCTTGGTATTAGCAAGATATTGTAACAATACATTGCGTTGCCCCTGACGCTAAGAAGTCTTTGTTCGTCAGATCACGACTATTCGCAAGATAAACATTTTCTCCAACTCAAAGAATGAGGCTTCATTAATTCTTTCTCAATGAGGCCTAGAGCACTCCATCCACGATGCAAAGGATGGAGATTTGAGGTTGCCTTCATCTATCTCGTCGACAAATTGATAAGGTTTATTACAAAAGTTTAAATACGAGAAAGACGGGCACTTCAAGAAACGGTTAGCAATGGCAAAGATTGTGCGAATCACAACAGAAAGGGGAGTATCCAGACCTCTTAGAGTATATTGCGACGCGATTGCGAATCAAGAGCAATAAAATAACCCTTGCCTTCTGTGCCAGCATTGGTGCCGTCGTCTATACGTGAATCTGACGTGCTAAACCCTACATATCAAGATAGCATTCCGATGGACTTGCAATCTTTCAGTCTTCTCAATCGAAATCAGAATAAGGTTGATGGAGAAATCCTGTCAGTATTTATTCCCATTGCAACGCCCGCCATGCCCCGATGACGGTATCAAGATACTGTGTTTGGTTAAGGCGGCTGATTGACGTCGTTCTTATCAGCCACGCGGCGCTCGCCGACTCTCCCGATAGGCTTCTTTGCTCTTGGCAATGGTTAAATCCGAATTCATCCACGAAGCTGGGATAGCCACATTCCAGTACCTGCTAAGGCCAAATCTAAACTCGTCAGCATCGCCCTAGGAACGGGAAAAACCTGACAATTACGGGCCGATAATATACCGCACAATTGAGAGATATCAAAACGTGTACCCCGTACCCTGGTCCAGGTCAAACGTTGGTTTGTCGTGACGTTTGTTCCTGCGGCCCCAGCGACGATATTCACAACACTATGAATATGACACCCGAGGAAATGGCCGCCAAGGCAAAGGATGATAGATCCGGGGTTGCAATTTCTGTTCAAGTCACCTTGATGAGTCTGGCAGTTACGATGGTGGGGTTGCGACTTTGGTGTCGGCGCCAGAGAAAGATGCTGGGCCTTGATGATGTGACAGCTATGATCGCCTTGGTTCGTTTGGTCAGCATCGGTCGAGACGAAGCTATTCTAATTTTATTTTGCTACAGGCTTGCGTGCTGGGATGTGGTGCCTCTATTGTCGCGAGTATGTTTCACTCGTCCGTCGATATCAACAACTAACTGCGATCAGTGACGTATTACGGACTCGGTCGACACAACTTCACGTTATCTCCAGAGCAATTCATACTTTATCTCCGAGTAACACAACACCCTCCATAACGATACATAAAAGTAGCTAACAGAAATGTGCAGTGCTTCTGGGTCTCAATCATGTTCTACACATTCGCACTCTTCGCCACCAAGTTGACATTCCTCATCCATTACTACCGAATCATGTCGGTATCCAACATGCGATGGCTCTACACCAGTGCCCTCACCTTTGTGACACTCTGGGGAATCTACCAATGTGTAGGAACATTCCTTTTCTGCATTCCACTCCAAGCCTTTTGGGACCCGCGCGTCAAAGGACGCTGTTTTCCTTCCCAGTCAACCTTGTGGTTTGTGAGTGGTGTCGTGCATATCATCACTGATTTTGCTATTATTATTTTACCTCTTCACATTGTTTGGAAGCTCAATCTTCCACTGTCCCAAAAGATTTACCTTTCTGGCATTTTTGGCCTAGGTTCACTGTGAGTCTTGCCTTCGACCCTGCTTACTCTTATTCACAAGCCTTTCTAGAACCGTCGCAATTGCCATTCTTAGAATGCAATGGCTTCAGCCCCAGAAAGATATAACTTGGTGGAATGTCGCGGCTTCATCCTGGTCCATGGCAGAACTCGTCTCCGGGATCACTTGTGCTTGCATGCCAACTTTCAAGCCCTTGCTCGTGGGGATAAAGAGTTGGTTTCCACGACATCATAAGGGAGACAGCACTATCTGTCTTCAAGATCAAGTGCATGAGGGTGTGACCAGGCCGACTATGACTGCGTTTGATGGCCATGGAGGGGTTGGTAGTGGACCGAAAATACCTACAAGTTTCTCAACGTATGGAACCCAAACGAGCATAACAGCGGGTCAGAGTGGAAACAAGTCCAACAGACAGCCAAAACACATACTGTAGTCAGATTACTGATAGTATCATATATTTTTTTATTCAGGTATCGTTTTCCGAAGCGGTACGAACCGTCTCTTCAATGACGTTTTTGTTTCAACTGGTTTCGACTGCGTTGATTAGCCCACATTAGCCTCAAATTTTATAGACGTTGTTGACGTGAAAAATAACCAACTACCAATGATGTGACGTAACTTCTTCTTGGAACAATTTTAGAATACGCACATTTCTAGAATCTCTTTTCCAGTCACTGCGTTCGGCGGCGACGGACCAATCGTCATGGGGCGGATAGGGCGCCAATGTCATCTGCTAGGGCGCAACTAGAGTGGACCTTTCCTGTGCCATTTCTGGCTTCCGTTCTTACACCTATCAACTTTACCGTATCCCCTTACTCTGTATCACATTCTAATTATGGCAATTCGATTAATTGAAGCGTCGGAAGATCATCTTCCAGAAATTGCTCGTATCGCAACTTCGGCTTTCCACCCCAGTACAGATGCTCTATCACGTCGCCTATTTCCCCCTCATCTCCAACCCAAAGACCTCCCCGATGGCGAAGCAGCATACGACTGGCGCTTTGCCCGTAAAGCCACAAGTCTAGCGTCTTCAGAATCGCATCTTCTCGTTGCAGTGGATGACGAGAAGGACCCGGGTGATCAGATCGTTGGGTTCTCACTATGGGATGCTCCGCCTGCTGATGGGGGCGATTCGGATCCTAGCAAAGAGATTCAATGCGCGGCCCTGGACAAGGAAGCGTTCAATGAGATGAAGAAAACTGTGAATCAAGATGCTGTCGATACTTTTGGTGAGAAGGGAATAGCTGGTATCTGGCGTATGTATTCCGCTCATCCTTTGCGCTTTGTACACTGACTGTACTAGACCTTGATTATATCGGTGTGAGTCCAGGCAACCAAAGACGAGGTATAGGTAAAATGCTCTTGCAGTGGGGTATTGAGCGTGCTGCTGCCGAAGGGAAGAATTGCTATCTGGTTGCTACTGAAGCAGGGCGGCCGTTGTATTTGGCTGCGGGTTTCAAAGATCGTCGTGTTGTATCTATTCTTGGCATTCCGCACTATTCAATGATTCTTAGGGCTAATGATGTGTAAAGAAGGAAGGCTTTGGAAAGTATGGACAAAGTAAGACCCTTTATTGCTTATGTATTTCAACGCTTATTTGCCCGTATTGCTCAACTGCTCTTTCTCACTTTGAGGCAGATTTCAGGTATTTTTCTATTTGTCCCGGACAGGAAGATTTGAGGTCAGATTCTAGCACCTGAGCCTGACCTCTCTCGCTATTTGCCAAGACAGTCCATTGGACAACAAACAGCATATTTCCTTGGTCATGGCCACTTGAAATGATGGACCCATGTCCATCAAGAAGTGATTGAATCGCTGTTTGTATATCTAGAACGTTATAAGTAAACATCTGGCATTATAGAATAGGCATAAGGGTCATCGAATCTGTTTGATTTGACATATCAGTAGCTATAATATAGAGTGGTGGAAAGAGAGAAGATGTATTGTTAACTCAACGGGGAAACTGGTTCCTTAAATAAGTAAATTTACCAGTATCTCTGCAGAGACGTGCATCATTGCTCACGGCCTCAGTTATTCTCATTGATCACTGAGGTTTCGTTAGACACGGTTTTTCAGTGCTTCCCTTGGGTACAGTGTCTCAGTGCTGTCATTGAGCGTAACCTTTCAGTGTCATCAATTCCCGTGTCATTAATTTTAAGGCTTACTCAGAGTTGTTCAAAACGAATCGCCAGTGCACCAAAAGTTCAAGTTATTGCATGCCCTTTCTGAGAAGAACAAGCAGTTTACGCATTGCATTTCTATCCCTTTATCTTGGCTTATGACAACCCTAAGGCATACGCGCCCAGGCGCGGCACTTGAAGCGGCTCAGTATCCAGGATTACTAAAGACAACAGCTAAGACATCCCCTGACGGGGTTGTGTTAGCAGGCCATAATTAACACAAAAGTCTTGTCGCTACTCAGCATTTCCACAGTTGACTTTTACAGATGCTTTGTGGTAGATCTCAAGCTTGATTTGCTTGAAGAAACTCAATCTATGGTCTATTGTGAGCATTATTGTGGAAGCTCTTGGTAGAAGCTTATATTGAAAAGAATGCCGGATATGATACGCAGCACGCGTGAGCTAAAAACATGCTGGACACTATTCCACATTCCGATCTGACTAACTGGTCTATTGACTTGCCAGACCAACTGTTAGCATTTTTCAACAAACTATCGATGTTCAACGAATATTAGCGCCTACGCAATTTTAAATGCCCCTTCAAGACAGTGCCAGCACTGAAAGCTGTGCTCAGAATTGCCTTTTTCTTTCTCCTGACGGTTTGTTCTGCAAACCATCATTCTTTTGCATCACGTTCGTTACAGCGACTGTCTAATTCACTCATTCTAAGATGGCATCGTAAAGGATTTTCGCTGCGCTTGCAGCTCTCTCCGTTCTCATTGGAGCCGAGGCTAGTCCCTGCAAGCCGATTTCTTCCACCACTCAGATTGAAGCTACCTCACTCAACCTTCACGTCTGACATTGAGACGGTCACTGCCAGCGATGCCTCTTTCACCACTGACTTGACCTCGACTGAGTCGGACTACGTCACAGACATTACCATCACCGAAAGTGAGACTGCGACTTCCAGCGCAGCTGAATCTACCACGACTTTGGCTATTTCCACTACTGAGACTTCCACTTTCACTTCTACCACTGAGGCTGCTTCAACCACTACTTCAGCCGCACCTATAGAGCCGACAGTCCTTGTCAACGGTGACTTCGAGAGCGGCAGCACTGCTCCATGGTTCAACTTCGGCATCGGCGCATTCGCCATCCGCGAGACTGAAAACGTTAACCAGGGCTCATATGCCCTCAAAATAGGCTCTGAAGCTAGTGAATGGACATACACAGTACAAGTCCTCCGCAAGTCTACCCTCGTTGCAGCTCGGCCCTACGGTCTTTCTCTCTTCACTAAAGTCAGCTCTGGCCCTGCCTGCTCTGCTTTCGAAGCATATATCGACAACAATGATCTTGAGGATTCTTTTGGACAGAGGATTCGTGCCACTGGTACTCAGCTCGCGGACCGTTTTGTAGGTCTTTCAGGCGAGTTTTACTTCACGCAGGCTGCTTTAGATAGCAACAACGCTATTCGAGTCATCGTCAGTGCAAAGTAGAGCAACGGCTATGTAGCATATTTTAACGACATCCACCTGGGTATCGCAGACTAACGGGTTCTGCTTCGCGCTGTTGATGTTCTTTTCGGTCTTTGGAGCAGTAAACTCATTTCTTGTGCGACGGACTCTTGAAATCTCAAGACAATGACAAAGAACTGAAATGCCCCTTTAGACGCCATTTATCCCTCAGAGGAGCCTCATTCACACCTTAGACTTAATTGTATATAGTTTTCTGGCCATCCTTCCAACACAGTGATGAAAAGAGCAATATTTTCATTTTTATCTATCATATTCTGCCATAAACTGCAATTGCCTGAGTGCATTGGTTAGTGCGCTTATTCCCCGTTCAACCTAATCATCGCAGAAACAACACAGAGGATCAAGAACCGATAACTTGAGATCTAAGTGACAGACGCATGAAAATGCAAAAAGAAAGCCTCGCAAACGCTCGCAATCGAAATATAGGAACAGCCCGATGCGGGGGTCGAACCCGCAACCTTGAGATCGCGTACTCATAAGAGTCTCACGCTCTACCGATTGAGCTAACCGGGCGTGGCTCTTATTATTGGTCGCGGTCCCCTGTAGAGTGCCCAAGAGCATGTCCAGATTATTTCCGATCGCCAGTTTTACAAACCAGCCGTGAGATATTCTTTCTTGAAGAAAGGCTTTGGGTTTAGAGACCTCATGTCCTGAATGGGGGGTGTTTTCTTTAGTTCGGTGACTCACAATCACCTGAAACAGGTGGTACAGGGTGGCTCATTTCGATCGGTGGAACAAGAAAATTTTACCATAGAAAGGACGAGTTTGGTTCACAGAATATTTTACAAACCTCTATAGCTTAAAGATAATGATTATGTATAATACGCCCTAGTAGATGCGGGGGTTTGTGATTGGTCTTGTTGAATGTTTGTTGTGATTATGATTCGCAGAGATTAAACTCGAGCACGTTTACGGATGCTACCGAAGTAATGTAAAAATATTGAGACAAGAAGGTGATGTGACGTCGCGTAAGTCAAAACATTTTTGCGAATAGTCTTTTATTAAATCTTATTGCAGGAAACAGAAACTTTGGATGATCAAGATTTAACTCACAACTGTATTGTGTTGTATACCGTGGAAAGTGGTTCAGCTGCTGCAAGCTGTTGATATTATTATTGACAAGAATTAGCATGGCTATGGTGATGATATCCAGGAGTCTTTCACGGAACAAATCCTAGAGCCATAGGTGAAACTCAGAGTAAGCATCCGATGTCATCAGCCGCTGACTTCTTCTACTTTCCCCTCAATTGAGGGGGCATTAATTGACGCCCGACCAGCATTAGCGTAACAAAGCCCAAAAAAGATCAAGTCAAAAATATCATGTGGATTTCGCGATCTAACTGTTCCTATTCAACTTAATGCCATGTTCAAGAACATAGGAGTGCGAGTGAATGAGTGTGGCAGGGTATGTATAGCTGGATCTGGTCTTAAGTTTACGCCCTTGATGACAATTCTTTACCTTGAAGATAGTTCTAACAGCTTGAGATTACTTGTATAGCACGCTATTCAGCTATTCAGAACATGTAATGTCGATGTTATGCTCTATAATTAATCTTACTAGAAGCCGAAAACGTTCCCATAATGACATGTATATTGTCTAGTTATGTAACGCAACTTGTCCCACTCTTATTAATCGTCTAACCGGTCCAGGAAGGAGTCATTATCATTTTACTGAGATTTCTAGTCATAGATGAGTTGATGCACTTGTCGATAAATGTTGTTTTGATGCATGTGCTGGTTGACGTTCTTCAAGTCTCATCATTGGTTAAACTAGACGACCTAACTATAGAATCTGAAAGACTATAATGCCTTGCAGCCGTTTCCTAGTGAGCAGGATAGAATATTTTTACGGAGCAGAATATGTAGAGTTCTCTACTTATATCGGCCGCTTTCGAGATATCAAAGGATTTCAACTCTACCCTGTAATCAGAGATACTTTATGGGGTGATTAATGTTGGCTGCTTATTGATACGTGAGAGCTTTGAAACTTCAGAGACAAAAAAGCAATGGCTGGGAGGGGATGTGATTGTTGTGTGACACCGTGCGGAAATAGCTGACTGTTGAGCAAAAGACGAAATGAAAAGAACCAATGTTCTTACAAAAAAAGGAGCCAGGATGGTAGCCAACCAGTTGGTGTTGCTAATTACGATGATCTCTCAAAGCAACACTTTGTATGAAGGTTATGGTGGGATATGTGGGACTGAAAAATCGGTGTGATAATATCGTTTGAGTCGCATTTCATCGGTGAGCAACGAGCTTCCAGTAAACCTGGATCAACTGATCCTGGAAACTAGAGAACTTCTGTCATTTATGGTCAGATCTTATCCTGTTACTAACTAATGCTTAGCGAACTGGTCAATGAAGACTGAACCCCACATACACTTGCAGAAGAAGTCGCATCTTAAAACCATGAAAGCTCATGATTGTAGAAGGTTAGTTCAGAGAAGACTTCGGTAATAGTTATCTCTCCTTTTAGAATTTCTTCCCGAAGGTCCGAAGGAACGTGGCATGCAATGTCTGGCTGGGCTTACGATTCCATTGTATCACCCCGGAGCTGGGGATTATTTTTCCGCCCCCTTTGTTCACCCAATCCGTGATGCCACGCCAAAACACGTGACGCAGTTGGACCGTGTTTACCCTTTACCTCATGGGTCGCAAACACATCACCACCCTCTCATTAATCATTCACATCAGCTCATTTTGACCACATCCAGTCTCACTCACACTCACAGGCAGTATTAGCTCCAACATATTTTCAATCATTTACTATGACTCCCAAGATCGCATCGACGCGCAAACGCGGTAGGCCGCCTCCAGAAACTCAGGGTCAGCAGTCACCAGATTATCCAACCCATCGAGCTTACCACGCCGCGTCGCGCATTCATCAGTTCTGCGGAATGTGGCCAAATGAACTATGCAAAGGCTTTGTACCTGACATGTGGGGGATTCGACTCATCGAGGGTCTTTCAGCCCTGGTTGGGCTCGTGATGACTTCAGGGAAAGTTGATATTGACGAGGTGCAACGCAGATTGAAAGGGCATGCAAATCACCATCCGCGCACAAATCGCCCTCAACTGCGAAAGTCAGATATCGCCAAAGTTCGAAAATGGCTCCGTGGAATGGGAATTGATACTAAACATACACGAACACCACAAGAAGAGCGCGCAGGAAAGGATGATCAGAGCGATGATGAGGCCGCAGACAGTGACGGAACTGAGGCGGACTCTGAACCAGTTGATGAGATTGTGGCTTTAGGGCTGCCTGAAGATCGAATAGATGATGAAGATGACGATGAAGAGGAAGAGGAGGAACCAGCGGAAGATCAGGAAGAGGAGCAAGAGCAAGAGGAGGAACAGCAGCAGAACGAAGAGGAAGAAGAAGAGGTGGAGGAACAAGAAGATGAAGACGATCTTGACTGGACTTCACCAAACAAAAAGGGCCAGTCTCGATCAAGCAAACAGAACTCGGCTCAACCAACCAAGCAGACCCCAGTTCAACCAAAGAAACAAAGCCCGGCACAAGAAAGGCGGCTCCCACCTAGTAGAGAAATCGTTGAGATAGAGGATGACGATACAGAGGAGGATGTACCAGCCGGCGATTCCTTTATGATGAATGACAGCCCGGAGCCAGCGCAGGTGAATGGTCATTCTGGTCAGGATCAGACAACTCCCAACCCCAGCTCCACGTCAGCAACATCCCGTCCCCGACGCAGCATTCAACAGCCATCTCGAATAGTATCTGATACCCCTAGGAGTTCCGTTCGTCGTCCCGATGGACCACAAGAGTACACGTCTGCGTCTCTCGCCGTAAGGAGCCCTCCACGTTCACAGCAAAAGGCCACATTCTCACAAACACCGGTGCCTCTGCCTAAACAAGGAAACATGCGTCCGCCTCAACATGCACCAGCTTCGACTCCTACAAACGCAGCTCAAAACTCTGTCAACCCTCGCCCACAATCACAAACAACGATAAACTTTCCCAGGATCCCCACGCCCCAAAGCGCAATACAGCAAGGCCAACGTTCTAACAGTCAGCCATCACCATCAGTCGCTGCTTCATCCTCTCAAAGCTCCTTGGCTCCCCGCACGCAAGCTAGCTCGCAGCCATTGACGTCGCCTCATACAAGTGCTACGCCACAGACCCCCCAGCAACAACCAGGTCAATGGTCATCTGTGTCTAATACCTTGGCTCCCCAAGAGGTTTACTCTCAACTGGCGAGCAGCCAACAATCGACACGACAGCTGGCTCCAGCTCAGAGTAACAAGCGCCCGGCTGAATCATCACCACAACAGACATATGTGAATAGTACAGCAGGGAATAACTCACGCTCTACCGTAAAGAGGCAAAGGACCTCAAACGCTCAACCACAACAGTCCCCAGCGTCTGGTGCATTAGACTGGAACACCATTCTGGTAAGGATAACCACTCAGTATACTATACGTTACCTTATACTGACTATTCCACAGCCTTCTGGTGACGACTTTAAGAGCAGCCTGAAGGCTGCTTCAGATGCCATCAAGCCACACGTCGAGAAGTTCGAACAGCTCCTTGCTAGTGTCAACGATGAGCACCGCAGACTCTCCGCCGTTCAGCGCAGCCTTTTCAACAAGAGAGATGAACTAATAAACGGCCAAAAGAAAGCCCAAGACGCTCTCAAAGATGTCGAGATATCGACAGCCAACGAGAACAAAACGCTCAGAGATCTTGAAGAAGTCTACAACAAGAACCCAGGGGATGCTGAGCTCCGGACCTTCATTGATAAGCGAAAGAAGGCCATCCTTGAACATCACGAGGTTTACATCATCGTCAAGAGCCAACTGGACAAGACCTCAGCGGGACTCGCCAAGACAAACCATGAGATTGCGCTTGTTACTAAGAGATTGGCACAACTGGATGCTGAAAGAGCGGATGTTTTGAGAGAGAAGGAGGGCGTTGACAGGGCGGCGAAACGGTTGACTATCATGTCGAGATTCATGGAGCCTGGGTGGCAAGCTACGCTGGATATGCTTGAGCAGGCTGTGGGGGCTGAAGCTCTGGGGAACACGTTCTGAGGCATGTTATTGAGAGGAACAAAAGCTTTATCAAGCGTGGCGTTAACTCGGATGGGATACCTAATGTATTTAAAGAACTATATTTATTCAGAATGCTATTAATTTTCCATATATTGGGCTTACAGCGTAGGAAGACTTAAGACCTCTAATCTCAGTGTAAGAAATAGCTAGATATTTCATCTTACATTATTTTAAACCTGCCTAGCTAGTTCGATTACTTAAGACAAAAGTCGGAAGGTTCTTAATATCCCCAGACAGATTGGGGAGTAGGCTACTATTACGCTTAAAATCCAATATTATTATAGATATTGACAATTAATAAATATTATAGCTTATTTCTTTAATAGTACGCTGCAGTTCTGTGGCATGTCTCGACAAGAGGTAGTATAATATATCTCCACACATTGGGCATTAATGTTGACGCCTAATACTGATAAGTAAATACACCTAAACATTAAACTATTCCGATCACTGAGTTACGCAGTGCTATTGCTCCTCATATTCAAGAAAAGGTTCAGAAAGAGATATAGTCGATATCTAACAGTTAAAAATATTGACATACTATAATATTGATTTGACTGCTAAAAACTGAAATGCGAAATGTGACTAGTTGGAATAGAGTTACCGCCTCACTAAGCGCTCCTAAAACGAACACTGGTATTTTTATTTTAATAATACACGTAAAAGGATAAGGCAACCAATACACAATTTTGACACTTGATTGAACGACGGAGCCTCGTGCTGCGCCATATCACTATTACTATGGCCTCGCGGCCGAGGGGTAACACAAGACCTACAATATTCACGTTTAGCAGAGTGCATACATGCCGGTCGGAGTTGCCGATCTTAGTACCGGGGTTTTAATTGCCTTTTCCAGATGAAGGGCATGAAACATTAACTTCTTTATTTAGCGAAGTGGTAAATCCTTTGAACTGGCTGATGTAACTAGGTAGTGCCTACTGTAGTTTTTAGTTTAGGTTCGCCGAGCATCCTTGTGAAGTTTGTCAATATGCGAAGGTGTTTTTATTCTGAGTAGACCTGAATAGAAGCAGTAATATGAACCCGGGGTGTAGAAAGACTTAGAACGGTGAATTAGTAGACAAGAGATAACGGGCTAAAGAGTCTGCTAAGCTTATGTCAAATTATGCTAGGCTATCCTAAATTATCTAAGTATCTTTTATTACTTAGAAGCAAGGTCTTGCGTTTTCTGAGATCGTGGAGGTAAGCTCCACCGCTGATTCGTGCTACACTATCTCAGACAATCTTGGGGAATCGCACTATAAAGAACGTATATCCACGTGCTGCTTATAATCCATCAACTATAATACCAAACTTTGAGAGAAAGTAAGACACAACCGTATAAATATCTAACAGAAATGCTTCAAGAATCACCCATCTACAGCAGGTAAGAACTAAAGTCAAAGACAGAGTTAGCTTTCCCTGCCGCAAGACCAGCCCTCTTCAGAGCATCCCAGTTCACGTCATTAATACCAACTTCATAGTCCCAGCCTTGATGGGGGTCAGCATTCGGAAGGATCTGCCAGTAGAACCATGGAATTCCAGCCGCATCAATATTCGCGGCCCACTTCTTGATGTTTGCATCACGGGTATTCGCAGGCAGCGGGCTTCCTCCATTGCAGTTATTGTTCTCGACATCAGTGTAGCATGCACCCCATTCCTGCATAATGAGCTTTTTACCAGCTTTCTTTGCCTTTTGGACAAATGGCCGAAGCCTAGAGGTTATGAGGTCACCGACACCGTAGGCGTGGATCGCGAGAATATCGAGGCTGTCGCAGGTAAAGTAGGGATCAAGCAGAGAATTATCGAGATACGCTCCACCGCCTGTCGTGACGAGGATTTTCGAATTGCCTTTTAGGTTATCTTTGATGCTTTTGGCCATGGTACACTGTCAGGAAGTCAATGCCTGAGGGTTCTCCTGCGTGGTTAACGGGTTAGTTCAGCGAATCTCGCAGACAACATCGACCTGAGATGCACGTACCTGCGGATGCATAGCTTCATTCTGGGCCTCAAAAGCAAAAATATACTCAGAGCTTTGACTCCACGCTTTGCCAGTCTTTGGATGCTTGTGTGCAAGAACGTGAGCGATGCGATCCTTGAATTGGCTGATGGCCTGACTGTTGGTGTAGAAGTCACCCGTGCCGTACCATTTGCCATGAAAGTCGCTGTTACTCTCTAAAGCATTGTAGCTATGGATCGAGATGAGGAACTTTATCCTGTGATCATAAGCCTTAACCATCAGGTTATCGAGTCGGTTCAAAACGGAGTCATCCCAATCATTAGGCCCAGCTCCCTGTAGGCCTTTGAAGTCATTGATGGGCGTTCCCTTTGTAGCACCGGATTGACCTTCGATACGATGAGTTGCCGTTCTAGTATTTAATATGCGAACCATGAGAGACGCTCTTACCATCAAGCCATACCCTCAGGACCTTGACGCCGGCGCTTTGCAGGCCATTTAAGAGGGTATTCTGTTGGCTGTCAGTCAGACCAGCGGCATAGTAGAGGTTTGAGGCCGCGAATGATTTCGCAGCGTTTGTCGTTGGCAACGTAAACAAACTGAGCATCAAGCTCGCGAGAGAAGAGAATATCATGATGATGATCGAACAAGCTTAACTTTACTGGGAATATAGTAGTTATGGTCAGTGACGTTCCAACATATTTGTATTAAATAGGATAATGGCTGGTTGTTTCTCAGGACCTTTTTTTCAACTACCTATTCCAAATTTAGAAAGTCGTAAGGCGCCGAGGATCCCGGGCAGGCAGCAGCTTTCTGAACCTAATTCCATATGTTGACTTAGCTTAAAACAAGGAACGTTTCAATGAACCTTGAGTGAGCTGGGACTTGATTGGTACGGAGTGACCACTAATACCTGAATCTTTGCTCGTGCTGTGGAGGCAAAGCAGTCCATTTCTCAGACATAGTCTTCCCGTTCAGCTAAGATCGGCATGGAACAGGATCATTTTAACCATGAAGTTGTTCTGATGATAAGCTTTCTTCAGACATAACTATAGCGAAACAGGAAGTTCTAACTTCTCAATGATCGTTTTTTTTTCCTTTTCTTTTTTGCCCTTTGCTGAACAGACAAGCCTTTGGGGGAAAGGGTGTATTGAATGCTACGGTCTTACGAATCCCATGCTAGATCACCTTGTTTTCATGATTTTTCTGGGCAACTAAGGTATCCAGCATGAACCTGAGCTTCTAGCTAGATCCAATAGATCCCCAGCGCATACTGCGTTCTCAACTTCAACTATTGTCAAAGCATATCCACCCATACTGGCCCACGGCAGGTGTAGTCGGCAATGTCTGTAGATAAATTGCCATCCCATTCCATATGGCTCCAGCCTCCCATCGCACGCTAGTACGACACTTCTCCTATCTAGAACCATCAGCCTTTCTAACCTTTACCACGACAGGCATACCTTTACTGGGGTGCGCGGTCAATTCGCCTGGCATTTGAGCCTGGTATGCTTGATATCCCAGCAAAAACTCATCTTTCTCCTTATACGCGGGTACAATGTCAAGCTCTCTGACCGTCATTGCAAGGAGGAGTCTCAACTCCGTTAGAGCGAGTTCCTGGCCAATGCAACCCCGGGGCCCAAGTTCGAATGGACGGAACGCATTCTTGTAGACCATCGGATCAAACCATCGCTCCGGAATGAACTTATCGGGCTCAGACCAAAACTTGGGATTCCGGTGGATTGCTTTGCTAGCCGAGAAGAGAATGAAACCGTCTGTTGGTAGCTGCCGGCCTGTCTCGGGATGTCGTAGGAAGAATGTCGGAGAGCCTTCTCGACAAGAACCAATTGGTGGTTCTAGTCGGAGGGTTTCTTTGAT
Source organism: Fusarium algeriense (assembly GCA_002982035.1). Taxonomy (NCBI): domain Eukaryota; kingdom Fungi; phylum Ascomycota; class Sordariomycetes; order Hypocreales; family Nectriaceae; genus Fusarium; species Fusarium algeriense. The sequence continues at coordinate 18,187 of PVPY01000807.1, forward strand.
GATTGCTGTAGTGTACGAAAGTTGGTTTAGCAATGTCGGGGTTTCGCTGATCTTCCTGGTCGCATCAGCTGGGTCAGAACCCAAGACTGCGTCATGTTCCTGTCGCAGTTTCTCAAGGACTTCAGGATGTGAATGAAGATAGGCGTAAGCAAAGCATAACGTTGAAGCAGTGGTGTCGTGACCAGCGAAGAGGAAGATCTTGAGGTTCTCAATCGTGACTTCAAGAAACTCGGGATCGATTGTGTTCCCCGAAGTATTTTTCGAGCCGTATTCCTTCATGTATGTTCTAATTGCAAGCCCATTCGCAGTCTTCGGACCCTCATTGCGCTCGTGATTCTGTAGCTGAGCCTCAATCAACGGCTGAAGCTGGCTGCGAAGTTGACGGTTGAGAGATGAGAGCCGAGAGTGCCGGAACGGGTTCAGAAGCCTTCCCCACTGATGGGGTGACCAGTCAGTGACGAGGAGCGAAATGGCGCTTTTCAATGTAGGGAAAATTTTGTCGTCTACGCCTGTCTGGATGCCCAGACTAATACCCAAGACGGACCGGCCGATGATATCACAAGTAGCTTTCATGACACAATCTTCAAGGGGTACAATTCGTCCATCTCTAGCGATTTCTTGCAGATACTTCTTCCAGACCAAAGCCTCTTCAATGAACTCTGGCACAAGGGCCGCAATGTTCTGCGTGGAGAAACCAGGATTGAATGTGGCTCGCCATTTCTTCCAGAATGCTCCTTCGGACAAAACAAGATCTTTCAATCCAGTCAGTGGTCGAAACTGACTTCTGATAATCTCATGTTTTGGTCGCGACGTTTCTTGAGTGAACTGCGCTGCGATATCAGGGTGGAAAGTTGCCAACATCGGCCATGAGATCGGCCACAGATCGATATAACACACGCCTAATTCCGCAATTTCCGGGTAATCTCGTGCGAGAAAGTCTGGCATTAATTGACCGTGGACATCTTCAGGATATTTAATCATGATTTTGCCCACGGCGATGAGGTTACCGAGAAGCCATGAGTGGCCAGGTAACGTGGGCTGTAAAGCATCAGCGATGTCACAAGTGTCTGGTGTCTACACGATTTACAACTCACAAGATTGTGCTTTTTAACTGTTTGCCGGAAAAAGACCCGCTGCTTGTAAAGTTTAAAGAGGAAATACCCAATAGACGTGAGGATGAAGATGCCGCCCCATTTCAGAGCGGAACTGGATTGAGCCATACTTTTATCACTCAATCTAGTTCAGCAATGCCCCTTCACAGCACTGATCTTCTGTAAATATTTCTAACAGAAGATCAAGACACTACGAAAGTTGTTAACAAAAGCCATTGCTTACGCTACCCCTCTCCCTAGTGACGGAACATCAATTGCCCAGGATGGTAAGATAAGGTGAAACTGATGCGGTGGAGCCTATCATTGTTGAGCTTTGTTCGGGAACGGAAATCCGTGACTGAGTTGTGTCTGTGTTGCCTACATGCTTAACTTTCTCATCGTGCATAGGGATTAACTCAGTATATTACCTTAAAGTATAGCTTACTCCTAAGTTTCATAATCATAAATAAGTTGGATAAATACAGGGCTAGTACGGGAAATTGAACTAACATCGGGCATAGAAAGAACGAGATGGATTCGACAAGCGTTCGCAGCTCAGGATCATAGGCACAAATCTGTAAGCAACTTACAACAATTAATAAGCGACCGTGGTGTAGTGGTTAGCATTAACGCCTTCCAAGCGTTAGAGAGGGGTTCGATTCCCCTCGGTCGCANNTTTTTTTTTTTTTCTTTGTTGCATCTTGTATATAGAAGGCTATAATTAAGCTCTATATATAATTTAAGTAAGGGAATAAGAATATTTATATTAATCCTCATTTAAGGCAAAAATGTTTTAATTAGGAAATCAAATTATAGACTTAGTCTATTTCATATTACTGTTAATACTTTCCACTATCTCAGCACCACTCATCATCCTTCCAACTCCGCCCTAAACTCATATGTCCTTTCACCAGGCCGTTGGTCGGTTGGGAAGCACCTAATCTTGGTCTCCTTCTTGTCAACCTCATCGACGCTAACCTTCTTCGTAGCTCCCGCAATAGCAGAGAAGGTCATCGCACGTTGCGCGTATGTTCCATCGCTTGACATAGCATCGATACCATAGTACACACCAATCGATGCAATCACGAAAGATACAGAGTAAACAGCCACAAGAACAGGCCAGCCATAGTCAAAGAAGTTGGCTTTTCTCCGACGCTCACATTTGTACTTCGTGTCTTCACCTCCAATGCCCGTGCCAGAAAGCTTGGACGGATCCGCGGCCCATGCTACGACAAGCAGTTGAGGATCAGAAAGCAGAGAGATTATCAGGTCTTCGTAGACACGGCGGACCTGGGTCTGAAAGTCGTGGACGGGGAGGCTCTCGTGTCTATCGAGGAGGTTGGTAGTAGTAATGGCGCCGTCTGCTACGACAGATCCCTGGACCTTGACGTTACCGAAGAGCTTTTCGCGAAGTCTGAGCCCGAGACTGTGATATGCGGCGATGCGGCGGTATCGAGCGTAGTCATTGCGTGGACTGACGTAGTTCTTCTCGGGCTCTGCAACGTTTCCATCGGCTGTTCCGTCCGTAGACTCGTTAGTCCAGCTGCTCCAGGTGGTATCAATGATCTTTCGTTTATAGTCCCGATCTGTAATATTGTACTTCTGATATCCTGATGTGAAGTTGAAGATGACGGTGTAGTTAACCTCCCAATGATCGCAAGCAAAGATGATGGGAGTGTAATCGTCGTTCCAGCCATCAGCCTCGCTATCCATCGCGTGAGCCTTGGTGTGATCGTCCACAGCAGCGTAACCAATCCAAATCGACGGTTCTGTTCGAAAGACGCCAAGATTCTTTGGAAAAGGCGGTCCATCGGCCTTGGAAGGTATCCCACCGATAGAAACGTTATCCATCTGAGGTCGCATATACTCTCCCAAGTCGGTGTTCGCGAAGTAGGTGTAGTTGGAAGCCGGAACAAGCTGGCTGAGGTTAAATGGCGCTTCAGCATCTCCGAATCTCTTCATCTTGGATCCAACACCGTTGGCAAGCTCTTCGCATTTGTATCCAGGTCCGATGAAGTGAACTGTCGTGGAACAGTCCCATCCATCTCCGCAGATCTCTAAGGATATGTTCGCTTTCTGGGTCGTCTGCCCACTTGAAAACACACCAGCAGCAATGCGGTCGAGAGCAGAAGACGGGACGTTGTAGTACTCAAAAATGTCGTCGTTCTCCTTGGCACCCTTGGCAAGATTTCCATCTGGAGCAGTCCAATTGTATCCAGAGAGTGAGCGACCATTCATGACTTCACCCTCGGCTTTCTTTGGGGTCTGGAAACTTTCCTTTGCCTCATTGCTGAAGTTTAATGTTCTGATTGAGGGACAGAGCGTGTCTTCTATTCTCTCGCCTGGCACGACATAGAGCGATGCCGACGAGAGAATGACGACAAGAGGGCTGAGCCACATGTATAAAGCAAGAAACATTACAAACCATGACTTGATCCATGCTTCTCTATTGAAAAGCTCGATGATGTTGTGGGTGGCACCGAATAAAGCGTCGACGGCGTGAATCGAGAAGCCTTTCTGACCTACGGCTCGCCATGCGACTTGTTGATGGGCCATAACCGCAGCGAGGATGAAGTTTGCATTGGCGATGAATGAGATCAATTGACCAAGTCGCATCCACCATTGTTGATTTGTCGCCTCACGGCTATCGAGATGCATGTAAAGAAAATGATGACCGATAGCACCAGAAACTCCAATTACTAGGCAAACAATCATGGACCATCGACTTTTCATGATCCTCAACATCAATGGCCCTGACTCAGGCAAGCCCCCTGCGGTAGGGCGATTCACAACGTGCACATCGGGTGCCTTGGAGTATGGATCATTCGCCGGCGCATAGCCCATCAAACCTCTGCGACTGTCGTGGACCCTATCGTAGTCGGGAGAATCTCGAAGATTTGGGCTCTGAGGATCCAGCCATGGTGATTGTTGCGGGAATGTCTCCCGTGCGAGTGACTGAGGAGAGACGGCCTGGGTGGGGAATTGGCCTAGAGAAGGCTGCGGAGAAACGACCGGTTCGGGGAAAGGTTGTTGATGTTGGACTGGAGAATACGTGTAGGGCTTGTGCTCCTGTCCATTGTTAACGATTTTGCCGTCCATGGCGAGTTGTTATCCACCCGACGAAGTGGTCGCAGACTGGGTCGCAGTTTGGGGAGGGAACGAAAGTCCAGTAAAAAGCTGTTCCAAGGATTTGTCGGCAGGAAGTGCTTATATGGGACGAAAACGTGGCGAAATTACAGTTACCTCGCTTCCATTAAAGGGCTTCAGCCACTGCACTTGAAGCGTAAGCTGCATATTCAAGGCTTTTGGCCCCCAATGCCCAGAGCCTTTGGCGGTGACACTTCCCAATTGAGCTCGGCTGGCTAGCCCATCTTGCTGGGAAAATCCTCCATCCGTATTTCGTTACTCTCTTTTGATAGGGCAAAGCTGTGCCACCGTACAGGTGAGACGGGTTTGCCAGGTATCGTCTGATCGGGACCTCAGTGCCAAGTAGCATAAGGCTGGTGGCGGAGAACCAATTTGGCGGGTGGTGCGATGAGGCTGGCCCCGAATGTAATCTTTTGTCAGGGAGCCCTTGAACAGTCGTTGAGAACTGAAACGAGGCGTTGGTGCGTCCTATCCGAGTTGGCTCTATAGCTAAACTAGATCCCTGGCTGGCTCAGGACCTTGTCTTTCAGGATGCCAAGACACCTTAATCACTAGCGAGAACACTAGTGCAGCCTGATATGACACGTAACTTGAGCGTAAGTTTTAACGTTCATCTTGAGCTTACCTTCTCGGGATACAGGGTCCAAGGAAGCAAAAGAGACCTTCTAAATTTCGCAAAAAGGTACTCACTTAGCCCTTGGTTGGCCAATACCAACTAAATTTCAAGGTCGAGACCGAATAGAGCTGCCTCACAAAGGTTGCAGTCAGTGTAGGCTCAATATCCCAGCTGTGCTTACTCCCAAGACATCATCCTTGCTGATTCTCCACCAAGAAAGACGCGATTGCAGTTTAGCGTTTAGCTTCCAGCAAACACAGGCTTTGGCGAGATTACAAGCGTCTTACATGCATAAAAGGTAAATTTTTCCATACAACCAAGTCTCAGATTCTTAGGAGCCTAGGGGATGGCAGAAAACGTAAGACTTAAACCCTAAGTGACAAAAATAGTTAGGTAAGTTTAGGATAAACTTAGCAGGCTCTTTAATTAGTTTATTTTATGCCCTAATTTTAGGTCCTAAGTCTTCTGATACCCTAAGGGGAGCCTACCGTCCTCTCCTCTATTGATCATTTGGGAAATCGCAAAGGATGCCAAAAAGAGACAAACAAGCAAAGCTGCCCACCAGACTCGAAAATCGGCGTGAGGCGGGCCAATAGAACTAGATTCTATGCCATATAGGGATGTAGACGAGAGCATGAATCTGATTTGCTGGAGCGGGAGTAAGGATGGAAGCGAAGGGCTCTTGCAGTGGAGAACATTTTGAGTTGAAGCACCATTGAAGCCAAGAGGAACAGCATCTCACCTGGATTATTATTTTCTACACCTTGCGGCTCTTGCTGTACGCAATGGCAGATGCAATCAGGGCTCTGGTTGGCAATGAGCGATCTATGTCAAATTGGTCGCTGGAGACTAGTCAGCGTGCTATGACCCTTTTGAGAGGATTGGAAGTCCTGAAGTGGTATAAAAGTATACAGTCCCATAATGGGGTTAAACTTGCCGCCAAGCTCAAAGCATTGTCAATGCTTCAGGTCTTGACAAATCGCCCAAAATGAAATATCCATAAAAGAACGAAGCCTTGTCTTATCCTGCTTCCCATGTGGGGTCATCAGGTGTCACTGACAGTAGCGGAGAGGAATGTGTGTGAAGGGTGCTGGGTGAGTCTTTAATGGTTGAAAGAGAACACTTGGCCTCGTATCCAAGCGCTGCAGCATAACAAATCAACCTTGCCGGGCAACTCCCGCTCTTTATAGAGGCACTCGGCTCGGATTAAGAGCAAGATGCGCACACAGGAAGGAAAGTTGGAGTGTCTGAAATTGACTCTGCCATATTGCCCATTTCTATTCAGATGTGTTCTTTGCCTTGTGATGCCTCTTGAAGCTTCTTTAACCACGTAAAATGATACACTTACAGTAGCTCAACACGACCGTATATTTGAAATTTACGTCAGTCTCTTTGAAACATACCGCCTCGGTAGCAGAATCGTAATAAAACGTCCAGCTCGCCGAATCAGATATGAATGGTTGAGACCAAGATGAAACAGCGGAACATAAACACTAAGCCAATATTAAATAAGCACTAGCTGGCTATATTCTCAAAATATGCCTTTTCAACCAGCGGTAGGGAGAAACTGGAGGATATTCAGTCCAGCGGCCCAGAAGCTACTTTAATACAGCCTTGGTATGAGGTAAAGAACTAGCAGTTTATAGTCATATCAGATCTTCCCAACAGCCTAGCAACTGTTGGAGAGATACAAGCCATAATAATATACTTTAGGCACCTGAAATAGGTGATTGGAACACGGTATTCTTTTCCACCATATAATCTTATACAAAGTGCATCCATAATAATGCTCAGAATAGACCATAGATTGAGTTTCTTCAAGCTGATCAAGCTTGAGATCTACCACAGAAGCATCTGTATAATGTCAGTGGACAACATGCTGCGTAGCGACAAGATCTTTGTGTCAAGTGGCCTAACACCACCACGTTCGTACACCTTTAATAGAAGCACTGAAAGGCCGTGTTCAATAGAAGCATTGAAACACCGTTCCCAAGGACAGCACTGAAGAGCCATAACTGAGGAAACCGTTGTGATTAATGAGAACAACTGAGTCTGTGGGCAGTGATTTACCTCTTTACAGAGACACTGGAGACTTTATAATTAAATGGACCGATACAACAAGCGGTGAATCAAAACGAGCACAGGTCCCAAAAGGCGACCTGGAGGTGTCATGCCCAGGAAAGATGAATGAATACTTGAAGAAAGAAGCATTAAGGAACTAAAAGACAGCCCAGAAGTAGCAGCAAATGAATATTATATAGCTAAATATTCGGTCTTTACCAACACGAATACCAAGCTTCCTTTTTTCACTGAAGACAGAGACTCTCGCAAACGCACAATTTTAATTGAATTCTTACATATTCTCTGCGAACTGAGGATAGAGTGATCCATTTAGGCATTCAGAAAGTGCTTCAATCAGCGCAAGACAGGCGAAGCTTCATAACCCTAACACAAGCCCTCCAACAGTTACCTCATATCCTAGATTTCTCGACAGTGGTGTCCCAAAGAAAAAGAGTCATAGAATATTGACTGTACTTTTAACATGATTGTCTGTAAGCTCATGTATGGAAATGCCCCCGGGGAGCTTCGCCCAGTTCATGTATCCGACACGATAGAAGAGACTTTGGTCATTGATCTGCGGCAGGGAATCATTTCTGCTTGAAGTGGTTCTGGAGCACGCAGGGATCCCAGAGGAAGCGACTTTATGAATTGGCCTTGGCGAGACCATTGTAGGGCTGTTGCCATCTGGGATGGGCACAGCTGGCTGAATAACAGGCTGATACAGAACCAATCCGCGGAAACGAAAACCGTATATTTCCCCCTGGTCAAGAAACAACAGAAAGTAAAAGCGGCCCTTTGAGTTTTCGAGTGGCATTGCCAGTCGCACGGCCTTTTGTTTCAGCCATTGGCCAAAATTATCGAAGTCTGGTGCCTCGAAGTGCGACACAAATTGTTGAGTTTCTGACCGCTCATCTAGGTAGAGTTGGCCACCTGTAGTATGGTCTCCGGGAACTATGAAGTCTCCTTTTCCTAGAAAAAGACCGACGGTTCGGTATACGACTTCAAACAAATAACCACTGAGTGTGATTGTACCCCACATCGGGAAGCCGTCTTCTCCCTCTACACGCAAGGGCATGACCTGCTCGACAGTGACGAAGCAAGGTTCATCAAGCAACTTTGTATCTGTCCTGATATGGCAGTCTCCAGCAAGAGATGCCCAGCTCCAGGATGGCGCGGTGTATGTTGATCGTCGTGCTGGAGAAACAACTTTCCACAAAAGTGCTGCTGGCAAGTGACATCGCCAGAGGCCAGCCAGATAGAATTGTGTCAACTGCCGTGACTGGCCGAAAGATTGGACAACACCGGAGAAAGCAATCAGGCGGTCAGTTCCTCGTGTCAGCTTGGTTCTCATATATGCCCAAACACGCTGGCTCCAGTCATCCATATCACTTGAAGTTACAGATGGTGCCGACTCCTTGAGGGTCTGCGCTTCCCTCCACCACATTCCCCTGTTGGCTTGCGGTGTCCCAAGAGGCCATATCTCGCATGCCAGCTTCTCCCTACAGTGCCACCAGAGCTGGTGTGAGCCTAAGATCAATGAGCGCTTGGAAAGATACCATTCTTGGTATACCCATGCACGGGATCGCAAGGTGCAATAGGTTATATCATCCTGAAGTAATCCATTACACAACAATTGGTAGACTTCTCCATGAACTCTCACGCGTTGAGGCTTGAGCAATTCGGCATGGCGAGCCACAAAGCTGGTACCTGAACTATCGGAGGCTGTAGCAGAGCAGAGGTTGAATACCGCATGTTCATAGACCCGCTTCATATCTGCGGCCTCTTGTGTCCAGTCGGCCAACGAATCTTGGATAATACAGAGTGAGTCTATCCAAATGTATTTGAAGCCCATCAGATGGCACAGATGCACAGCTTCTTGGTAAGTATTTGGTAAATCTCGAACGTTGATGCCACGACAGAACTGATGGAAATTCTGTTGGAGAAGCTTAATCGCCTCAACCTTTCCCCAGCAATGCGAGAACGCGACGTACTGAATTGGATCAACAGAAACCTTCCCTGGCAGAACGAGGCGGACTTTGAAGGAATCAATGATCTCAATTAATCTTGTCGGTCTGTAACATGGGTTGTTGTTTTGACAGTTGGTATGAGTTTGACAACATGATTCAAGCCATTCAGTTGCCAATCTGACAAAAGCTGGATCATGGCGTGAGACTGGCGGTACGTAAGTCTGAATACTTGGGGGTATATCTAAAAATAATGATTTAGGAAAGCTTGAGATGCTCCAGGGGAAATGGGGGCATACCAGGTTCTTTCCATAGCTGGAAAACCCAACAACAACCACTTGGCCGTTTACCAATAACCATACCATATAGAGTGCCCTCAAAATCTGCACTGTAGAGGTTTAAGACATACCCAAAAGAGGCTGAGTGACATTCTGCAGACCTTCGGGACCACGTGTTGCTATGCCGGATTGTGCCGCAGATGTAGCATCCAAGCTCTGCAGCTAGTTCCAGGTCAAGGCCACTCTTGTGATGCGGCTGGAAAGTGCCTCGCACATTGCCTGTCAAGGCCAATTCGCAGACGACACAAAGTCTCGAAGGCCCTACCAGAGACAAAGAATCAGTCATCTCAAATGATTATGGTATGGGGATTTGGTCTCTCTGTAAGTGTTGCAATAGTTTGTAATAGAATAGCAAGATTATCTCGGAGTGGTAAATGAGGGGTTGTAGCCTAACTTATGGTTAAGTCTTGTTGCACAGTTCGGCTGTAAATGAACAGGACCCGTTTTCAATGGACAAATTATCTGTTACACCGTTTTCGTGGCTGTCGACACAGGTATACCAAGTTTCACAATACTCTTACAGCTAACGCAGTAAGGAAGTATTTAGAGAATTATTCTCAACATATGACGTAGGATGACTGGATAAGTACTTAATGAATAGTCCCTGGCTTAGGTATTTTTAGCTAGGTGAATGTCAAGTTGTTTGGGGCAAGATGCCCTCAGTTCACCCTCCGGAACAAAGGCCCGTTTCACTTCGCCAGTTATTCCATCATTCCAACAAACTTCAAAGCCCAAACTCCCAGCGTTCTGGCTGCTTAATTTTAAGGATCCATGCCCTTTAATAAGGGAATCAATAGCTTCTTCCTTTTCTAATTCGTTACAAGTCAGTGTCCTGTACTACGAGCATGTAGGGTTGGTAAACCTTTTTGGGTGGCCATGGCAATTGCGGTGTATTTTGTGCTAAATATAAGAAGGTTTGTCTAGAAGGCTATAAAGCGCTGTACAAATAATAGAAAGTGGTCAGTGATATCCTGAATCAATTTGCAAATCACTGCATATAGCCTCAGCAATTCGTTGACAATCACCAAAGTTTTCGAGTTAATCACCGTAGTCAATGTGTCTTTCCCTGTCTAAGGACTGCAGTGATTGGTAAGAACCACCAACATGTTTGTAAATCACTTCCCATAGTTCAAGTTATTCGTGAAAAATTGATGAAATGTCTTCCCTAATCACCGTAGTCTTTTTGTGAGTCACCGTACTTCGCTTGTATGTTACTGGTAGGGAAAGACACATTGCTCAGGCTGAACACCAACGGGCATACTCATACTTGGTCAAGCAGCACTGCGGGCCTCAAACCCGAATTGTACCTGTATTCAAACCGTAAATCATGGCGAGACATATTGTACTTAGCCGAACCCAGCGTTCGCGTGATTGGGGCGAGCAGTCAATCTGCTGGTGCTATGGCGTGCAATATCACACTATGCCAGTTCTCAATCCGAGTTGAGAGTCATTACGCCCTTCACAAAGCAACACCACAAATCCCTCATTTCGCTTTACTTGATGAGAAAGGGTACTGGGCAACATTGAAAACCGCTCTTCAACATCCAGCCCGATGAGACACCATTGCGGCTGGGCTTCAAGCTGAGTTGTGACGTACTTGGGATTCATGCATGGCCTTTCTGCCAGTGGCGGCGGGCCAAGTGATGCACGCAAGGTGCCAAGCAGTAAGTAGGATGTCTGGTGTCTGCTTTGATGACCTAATCTTTCCATCAGCCTTCTCTGTGGCTGGCCTGCTTTTGCCAGGTTTTGCTGTGCACGCACTCTTCCTGGTCCACCCATCCGACATTCCCTAACGCAGCTTGTTCTGGAGCGCACCGCATCTATCGTCAAAGACTTGAGGGGGTTTGTCTTTTGTAGTAATTTTAAGTGCCTTTTCGTGCGTACGGGTAGGCCGTCTCCCCTCCTCTTCGGTGCTACTTCAGTTAACCTCCTTCCTGCAGTCATGCAAACTCCTTTCTAAGCAACACTTGCTTTTGCAACAAAACACATTGGGCCATTTTTCTTCATTAGGCTATTTATCACTTTCGAATCGCTGGCCTGTTGTCGCATCATTTTTATCCACCAAACGCTTCCAAAGGCGACATCTCCATGACAAGTGCTCTTGACGCTCGCTCAACGGAGGAAACTGCCAGCGACTGGCGCGCCGATGAACGCATTCGCAACAATGGAGAACAAACGAACTACGTATTCGAACTCGTCTCCGGATTCTGAGGGATATCGACCTCAGTATCAATACTCTTCTCCATCGGCACAGGCGACCATGTTCGATGATGATAACCTCCCTCCTGGGCTCCTTGTATACCATCGACTTGCAGAAGCTGGAAGAGACATGCCGGGATATGCGACATTTATTCTCAAAGGAAAGACGTACACGCGCCATCGCGATGATATTTTCCGCTTTTTCCGCAAGTTTGACTACGACCCGATCCGTGGACAAATTGCCATCAGAACGGCCACTACCCGAGATCTTTGGAGCCAAGTATGCGGAGCTCCGCAACAAACATTCAGATCAAATCAAGAACAGAAAGCATAATACTACGTCGCAGATAGCTATTCGTATCAATCACTTGGCATCAGCCACGGTCAAGCTCAAGGTTGCCTGTCACAAGTCTGGTGCCAACAACCGTAATGTTCGTTTCTACCACAAGGCTCAAGCCACCTGATCGTCATTTCAACTTTGATGGAGCAACTCAAGCTGGTCTCGTTTTCGAAACAGCCTACTCGCAGATCAGTGAATCGGTTAAAAAGTTGCTCAGGAGTGGATTGAAAAGTCGACAAGTGGCGTTGCAACCGTTGTCATCATTGACCTATTCCACGAAAAGAACGACAAGATGAAGAAGGCTTCCAGTGTGGCCGTTTAGAGAGCGAGATACCGACACGCAGAAGATGGCATGCTAATTCTTTCGCCTAGCTACGACATGCGGCCCAATGGTAGATCAAATCTTTGCCCATTTGTCTTGGGTGCTAACGGTCTGTAGATATTCCAGATGCCCGCTGGCTGACGTGTCGATCAGCACCGAACGCTTGAATTGAACCTTCTTGACTCTGCGATCAAGAAAGATCTGACAAGTTTCCTCCTGTTCCGCTCAGTATTTCGTTTAAGGAGCTTTCCGATACACTCCACGACTCGATTGAGACCGAGATGGGAATGAGAAACAAGAGCTTTGAACTCGCTACCAATTCGAAATGACCACGTTATCGTCAGGAAATGGACCCCAAGCGCTGAAAGTTTCAAGTCATTTCAGACATGGACCCGCGTCAATGGAATGATGATGAGGATGAGCAAGATTCAGAGTATGAACAAGATGATGATGGTGAATCTGGTTCCGACTAGATCTATGAGGGTTCAAGGGTATCCTTATTGATCTTTTGCTTTTTTATTTTCAGATTCCTGTAGATTACACAAGTCTCCTGGGACGTGCTAACTCTTTAGCATTTCGAAGGACGTTGAAGACAAGATGTCGACCACATTGCGAGGATCAAAACATGGCGGTAGTAGCGTACGTATCGAGATAGAAGAGTCTTCCGTAGTTCGCACCAATGTTACTACCTTCGTTTGGTGTGTTCGAGAGTTGTGGCAGTGGTAACGATAAAGAGAAAGAAGCTCAACAACTATCAAGACATAATCAGCGTCTAAATAACAGTCATTGTACCGTTACAATGTCTCTGTAGTCACCGTTATTTAATAAAATCCAGTGTATTAACCGCGTGAACAAATAGCCAGGCGTTACATGACTCGCGCAACGACGAACAAAGAGGCTGATTGAATCGTACAGCAGGCTTTTTGAGAATATCCCTATTTACTGTTCATCTACTAAGCCACAATGGTGCGAGTGTAGCCGATATATAAAGTCCTCGCTCTTCTAGCGACCATCCTTTCTTTTTTTCAAGCCAATTTTGTATAGTCTATCACATCGAACCGTCAGTACATCACCAAACGATCCAAAGTGATACCAAAGCAAGTTGATCACTTACAAATCCATCAATTCCACAACAACCTTCACAATGCCTAGCACCAGCCGCTGGATTGGGCGTTCTGAGGTCGAATCTTCTGAAAGTTGGGTTAAAGGGAACCTCGAATGGATAATCGATATCTTACCCCTTGTCGCCTTCAAGAATATCGCCTATTTCGATGGCCAGGAAGCCGTTCATCATTTCCTGCAGAGAAACATCGAGTACAGAAAGTATCTAGACTTCAGCGCCTACCACGCCTGCTTGCGCATGACCTATCTTCTCGACTTTCTCAACACCCATGATCCCCAGAAACAGAGCACCGTCTTCAAGATGCTCGAGAAGGTCGATCGAGGTTTCAAGAAGCTCAATGCCTTTCAAATCATCATCAATCGGGAGGCAGCCAAGAAAAACGACATTTTCCCATTCATTGAGTGGAATAATCTTGATTACCTTCTAGGCTGGGTTGAAGCCAATGTGGTCCCACGTCTTGATGCGATTCCTGAGCTGATTGCTGTTGAGGCGCTAGATGTCTTCTCAAACAAGCCTCGCCAGTTGACGTACTATAATATGTTCTTCAAACAACATGTTAGTCTTGAAGCTCTCTGTCATCGAGTCGAGAAGGATGAAAAGCGTAAGCTTAAGGCTTTGGCTAAGGCTCACCGAAAGCTCAAGGCCGAGATGGACGCAAAGGCCGGATCCAGGACCCACACCTAGTTCAACGAAGCAGCCCGATGGGGGTATCCAAGATTTTTTAGATCCTCCTGGATAGGTTGCTGGCGACCTGTTGTTTTCGTTGCTGTTGTGTCCTTTAACGCCGGTTCTTTTGGAAGGAAAATAGGTGAGGGGTTTAGGCAAGGGGGGGAATGGTGGCCATTTTCCTGCAGGTTCAGAACTATGGGCTGGGAGTCAAGAACGGGGTTTTCGTATTTGTCAGAATGAAAAGGTCAGTTGTGAAGGAGTTGTCGCATATGGTCATGCTTGAGCACACACTAGTGATCCTCGAAAGTGGGCTTAGAGGAAGACATTTCGATCTATAGAGTAGACCAGCAATACAATTGCGGCAATACAGAAGCCTCACCTTCCAGCCTTTTTCATCCTATCCCTTGTTGACTTTTTCTTTTCTTTTTGCAATTACGGTAATTACCCTACACCAACTTGCAAGTCCGCATACGAATTGCAGCTATGGACCCAGAAATGTGGATGTTTCCACTATATTATAAAAGTATACTTTTCTTTCTATTTTCCTAATATTCGAGTGAACTTAAAACATTTCTTGGTGCATAGGTACTATGATGGAAGTCAGTGGAGCCCATTGTCCGCTTAGTCAAATGCGCCATCACGGTATTTTGACACCACCCAAAGAGCCCCCCAATGCCGGCTTGACCAGGCACGGACAACCCCCATTGCCGGACCACCGCATTCGCAGACACCGTAAGAATTATATATATACAACTTGGGATTCAAGATTAGATCAGAAACCGACGTCTCATGCTCAGAGCATTTTTTTCCCGGCTTGAACGATAGTTCAAGTCAATTACATAAGTCATAAAAGCGTTCTTGATTCGCATATCTAAGAAATACTTTGTTGGACTTCAACAACACTAAATATGTCTTATATCAAGCAAATTATAGCCATCAGGAGAAAACCTGGCCTCACCCGACAGGAATTCTTTGACTATCACTTTCAAGTTCATGGCAATTTAAGTCAAGGCCCTACTCCAGAAACCACTCCTTTGTTAGTAAGCCCCCTTCCCGAGATGCACATCTAACATCCTTCACAGTAAGTATTTCCAGACTTTTGTCCTAGATGCAGCCTACAACCCTCAAGAAGGTCAAGCCAAAAACGCCAACCCTTGGTGGGCTTTTTCTGATGATATCGTCGAGCTTTACTTCGAGTCAGAGGAGCATCTGAAGAGCGTTTACGGCTCGCAATATGCTAGAGAACATGTCGGCCCGGATGCTGTCAACTTTTCTGACTTTGGAGTGGCATTGCCTGTCACCGTTCAGGAAAGAGTCATCTCGTTGCCACAAAATGAGAACGTATCCGAAGACGTTAATCTGCTTTCAAGCTCATTTGTTGCCATGTACTACATTAGTGTGACCAGTGGCGACAACGAAGATATTATCACGGGTTTTACTAAACATTTACAAAACTTCGCAGCGGGCCAGGTTCGCTATCTTATTGCAAATACACCAGCACAGCTGGAAGTCGATGCGGATGCATATTTCGGAAGTAACCCAAACCGCCCCAAATTCAATCTGATCTTTTCAATCCATCTGCACGGCAAAGAAGTCGTCGCTGGTATCAGAAAAGCTCAAAAGAATTTCCAAGAAGAATTTGCGTCCAAGATCAATCTGGGGAATACGTGGATTGCTTTTGGTCAACGCGGACTAGTCTTTGACCAGGAGAACAAGATACAGGTACGCTGATAAGCCTCTTGACATCACGAGCGCATACTCATACATCACAGTTTGATGCATCTCGTCAGCCTCGATTTTAGCGCCTTTTCAAAGGTTGGTCGCAGCCAGAGTCGTCCGGATATGCTGGTTGGATCAGTCAGTACTGGGAGCAAGATGGTGGGATGGTGAAGGAGATTAGAGCTTGAGCGATGATATGATGGCCAAGAATTTTCCTCGAAAAAGAGTTTAGCAATATCAACCCCAAGTAGAACTAAACCCCTCATCCAATCAGCTTATCCCCTGTGGCTTAGTTGGCTAAAGCGTCCGACTGTTATTCATAGACAATCGGGAGATCGGAAGTTCGAGCCTTCCCGGGGGAGACTCGTCTCTTGGCTCACTTTTTTGTCTTGATTCACATTTTTGTTCATCGCACAGTTGTTGTTTATTCTTTGCCATGTTTCTCGTCATTATGACCTCTTTGTCGTGACGAATGTGCAATAATTGAAAGGCGGGGCCGGTCAGTGTAACCCGACTCCCTGACACATCATCCGGGTCCCCGCTCTGTTGATATCGGTGTTTATGTTATTCTTTCTTCCAACATCATCATAAGCCATGCAAGGTCTGATCCTAAGTAACAAAAATACTTAGGTAAACTTAGGATAATTTAGGATAAACTTAGCAGGCTCTTTGACTACTTTATTCTCGCGCCATGTCGACTTCATCCCAACCTCACGTTATCGTTGTCGGCGGTGGTATCCTTGGTGCCTCGATCGCCTGGCATCTAGCTCATCACACCAGTGTCACCATCGTCGCCGAGGACATTGGTGGACCTGCTTCAGCTGCCTCTTTCGCCTGGCTCAACGCTAGTTCTGTCAGCCAAAAGCTCTACTACGAATTTCGCCTTCGATCCCTGATGAAATGGAGACAGATCCACAGTGAGCTTCCAGACCTACCAATTTCCTGGAATGGCTCCATCAACTGGCATAAACCCACTGAGGTTATGGCCAAGAATGAGAGTAATCTCACTGCTTGGGGCTATGCTATTGTTAAAATGAAGCATGCCGAAATATCGGAACAGGAGCCATTTTTGGAGTCATCTTCCTTACCAGACTGGGGCCTCTGCTATCCTCGAGAGGGCGCCATGGAAGCACATGTCGTTGCGCAGATGCTGGTTGCGGATGCAGAAGCCAAATACAACACAAAGGTGATCAAAGAAACAGCAACTGATTTCTTCAAAAAAGATAGTGTTGTCACGGGAGTCAAGCTAGCTTCTGGGCAAGAAGTTCATGGCCATCACGTTGTCGTGGCTGCTGGTCTGGGAAGTGTACCACTTCTAGCAAGTGAAGGAATCACAGTTCCTATAACTTCGGTTCCCGCGCTGGTTGTGAACTCGAAGCCTGCCGACAAAAGATTGATTAGGCATGTAGTCAACTCGAAATATCTTTATATGCGCCAGACATCAGATGGGATTATCAAGGCGGGCTGCGAGAATCCAGGCGATGACCCTGGTGACGATCCAGAGAAAACCGCTCACGACGTCTTTTCGAAGTTGCAAGAAACACTGGCTGGCCAGGAAATCGAGTTTGGCTCCTATACAGTTGGATACAAACCGACTCCCAAGGACAGTCTGCCAATCATTGGGCCAACTGGCCTTGAGGGCGTCAGTATCGCCGTCATGCACTCCGGGGTTACTAATGCTGCTATTGTCGGAGAATTGCTTAGCAAGCAGATTGTTGGAGGTGAGACGGATTCAGCACTCGATAACTTCCGTCTTGATCGTTTCAGCGACTAGATTAGCTTTTGGATGGAATACAACAACAGATGCAAGACCAAGTTCTGCTGGAATTATCTATACTAAGACTTCATAATAGTTGTCATAAACATATCGCTTTCCTAAAATTATCTTGACTATTAGAAGTTAGCCCAAGTGTAGGATTTGCGTCTGACGTCTTGGTTCTCTCCCAGTATAAGAAGATATTGAACCCGATGCATTTTGTTATATAAGTCACAATGAAGACCCCTCTGGCTTTCGACCATAGACTACTCGGTATCGAAAGAAAGGGTGGTTCGCAGTCGACCTCAACTCTCGCCGCAGCTGGACGCAGTATACGTTGACTTCTTGCATAGACCAACCCAACAGCTGGCTTGCCATATACAAGACGTAACCTTCAAAGTCCTGCTCCAGAGCAGCTAAAACATACTGGCCGATTTCTCGGAGCTTCTTGTCTTTCGGCCACCCACCGATAGGAATCTGCAAAGACAAGATTAGCCTTGATCATTAATACCTGTCTGAAAACTTACCTTGTAGTCGGCCATCTGAATATCCTCAAAGCCAGCGTCGCGCATGCATTTTTGCTGCAGGCCATCCTCGACAATTGTAAATGGCTGTCCCATCTTCTTGCCCCCTTCAATAAAGAACCTTCCCCACTCATGCATAGCGCTGGTGTCCGTGACTGTCCCGTCATCACTCTCCATCATTGCTGAGGCCTCGTGGCTTTCAACCCAGCCGCCGGGTCTACAAGCACGAAAGGCTTCCTTGAACAACGCTGACCAGTCTTTGATGCTGCCAAACAAATAGCGCATATGAATAAAACCCATGGAATCTGGAGCGAATGTCCATGGCTGGGTACAATCATCAATGTGGCTTCGACCCATATCAGTCCATCGGTAACTTTGTATAGTGGATGATCTAACTCACAATTCAAGGTTTGGCGGGAGCCAAGATGGTTGAATGGGCGAGATATCGGTACCTACGACTTTTGCGCCTGGGAATTGGTCTGCGAAATCACTGTCGCGCCTCAATGTCAGATTATGCTAATGACAGTGATAAGAGATTCTACGCACATGGCCCAGATTCCTGGTCGGTGTCAGTCAGACCTTGGAGTCATTCATATGGAGTCGAGAACTCTACCTGTCCCGGTTCCGATATCCAGAGCTGACTATTGCATGTAAGCTTCTACGTGCGCTGTCGATGAAACACCCTTTACAAACCTGAATGTCGTCCTTCAAAGGTGACAAAAATAGTTTATCATCCAGCATAAGGCATAGGAAATGGTGACTGGTAATATTTAGTAAACGAAATGACGACTCTGGTTGATGACAGGAGCAATTACACTATATCCATTGACTCATTTTGCTGCTCGTCGTTGGAAGCCCTGGTAGAATGGCGTCAGTGATATTTCCGTGGGGCTTTAAAGGCCTAAGACTACCAATATTGAGCATTTCCTCTTTCGGAATGAAAGGTTCGTCCCTGTATAGTTCGATATGACAGAATACTTGAGGTCATTGATGCTGTCGACTCGGCTGGGTTGGAGATGAACGAGTCTGCATCACTACCCTGGACGTCCGCTTCCTAAAAGCATGTGAGTTTTTCTTCCTGCCACCCATATTGGGCCACCATACTTCATTCATCTGCTCCCAGTGGGTGACAGGATGCAAAGGTTGAGTTGTGCTAGGAGCATTGTCCCCAGTAGCTACCGTAGGAGGTTCGTCCGTCGTCATGATCGATTGTCTTCAGAAAAGATGTACCGGTACGGTAGAAACAAGCCTTGGTAAATCCCGCAATTGACACGCAACAGGCTTCAAATACTTCCTTACCCTGGTCGTGCGTTGTTGGTTCGATTCAGTCACCTCCATGATATGATTCGGCCCCGCCCCGCCTGTATGCATATCACTCAGTGAAAACAAGCAGATCATTACCAGGTCGGTCAAAAACTACAACTCTGATCATAACGAAGTGGCATTCTGAGTCACGTTGTGATTGGAACTACGAATAGTCTTTTGGTTGGACTTGGGGATGGCAGAAAGCTCAAGACTTCGATCCTAAAACAATGAAGATAATTGAATAAATTTAGGATGATTTAGGATAATCTGAGTATAATCTTAGAAGAGTCTTTGACTAGCCATTTTGGCTCTCTGATTCATGGCCTCCAGTTCCCCCAAACTACAACCGAACAATTATAAGCTTTGGCAGATCAAACAACATTACTATCTTGCCTTAGATAATAGACAGGCAAAGCCTCACATAGAGGCAATATGCGATAATAAGATCTGAGTTAGATTGGTTAACACCAAAGCATATCACTACTGAGTTTCGCCAGCAGAAGATCACAAACCCAAAACAACGAAATTGCCATTATGTTACCGATAAACTTTCAGCTCTCGCTCATATACAAATAAAATCCCTTCCAGGCAGATAGAATCTTAAAATCATTCATTTCTCAACATCTGCCCTCACCATGGAATATTCCAACCAACTCTCCCAAGTTGAGCCATCCGGCCAACACATGAGCCTCTTCAACCCCGTAATCACAAAATCGAACTTGACTTTTCATTTATTCCCCGAATATCCCAAGGAAATCAGAGATATGATTTGGGAGCAAATCCTGACCTGTGAGCGTTATATAGAGGTTGATCTTTGCTCAGTCGATGACGACACCGAATCCGACTTCCTTGCTTCTATGTCACCGAGTCTCCTTCCATGATAGATTCAATTCAGCAAAGTGAAGAAAAGGCGAACCGGACCCGCATGGTATCCTTTTAACACATGTTCCTTTGTACAATTCTGCCATTCCCGGCCAACCTCAGGCCCTTGTACCTGGTACAATTTAGCTCAACCCTGAGCTGGACACTCTGGAGATCAACGGTCTTCACCAGTTCATAAACTTTGCCAATGATGTTTGGCTCAGTGCTCCGCGAAAGGCAGACTTACGTAACCGTATCCTTTCTAGACGATTCTTGCCTCGGGGTCTACTGTCTTCTTATATATGCCCTTACAACAGACCAGTTGCACCAGTCAGAAGAGGAACTTTCTATAGGCAGGAGAAACGACTTGGCCGAATGGGTAAGTTGTCTAATAAAGCTATATACCAAATCTCATACTGTCTACCTAGACTTCAGGCTTCTGGCCATAGACGATCCTTTGTCGGAAATAAGGGTGATGCTGGCCCGATCTAATCTCACGTCGAAGCTGGGTACAAAGATCTCTGACCTGTTCTTCGGTCCATCCCAACAGCTCGCACGCCAAGAAGAGAAGATACCCTTCGTAGTCTCGCTCCAGAGCTGCCTGCATGTATTGCCCAACCTGTCTAAGTCGCTCTTCTGGATGCCAACCTCCCATTGGTGCCTGTTGTAAAACTATTAGTTCACTTGTTCAACTCAACTCAAAAGATGATATTACCTTGAGATCCACTACTTGAATGTTGACAAAGCCCGCTTCTTCCATAGACCTCTTCTGCACATCTTCACGGATCATAGCAAAGGTTCTTCCTGCTCGCTGACCGCCTTCTTCAAACACTTGGCCCCAGCGTTGCATAGCGCTTCCCTCCGGAATGGAATCATCATCACTCTCCATGGTCGAAGAAACCTCATAGCTTTCGACCCATCCACCGGGCTTGCAAGCTGTGAAAGCCTCGCGGAAAGTAGCAGTCCAATCTGTAATGCTTCCTAGCATGAATCGCATGTGGACGAAGTCGAAAGAATCGGGACGAAAGGTCCAAGAATCGTTGCAGTCTTCGATTTCACTTGCAACAGTTAATTGTTGTTGGGGTATTTTGAGGTTGCGGGGCTTACAGTCGCAGATTCGAGGGAACCCAGCTGGGCTGAACAGGACTGATCTCAGTACCCACGACCTCAACATGGGGATGTTCGTCGGCAAAGTCACTCATCATCGTCAGCCTTATTCGGCCCCACGTTTAATATAACTCACATGGCCCAAATAGCTGTGAAATGATTAGAAACGAATGGACAAGTCAGGATGGGGGTTTCTTACCTGTTCCAGTACCAATATCAAGCACTCTCTACCAACGTCATCAGCCAACAAGGTGCTATGCGTCAAGACCAGTGGAGCCTACCTGGATGTCAGGTCTCAGAGGCGCGAGGTGAAGCTTGTCTTCAAGCAAGAGTAAGGTAAAATGATGCCTATATCTTTCAGAAACATAATTCAAACGTTAACAATCGTTCACTTACGCAATATCCAAAGATTGGCTCGCTTGATCATCATTGGATGCCCTGGAGATTATCAGAGGAATCCAATGGTGGGTTTAACTATCCATACCAGTATTGGGCTGTGCCTCTATCAGAATGGTAGGTCCTGCCATGCAAAGTTCGGTACTCGTAAATACTTGAAGTCAGGGAATAAGTGGAATCTGCCAGGTTCGATCCCAAGGCAGAGTCAAGGTCAGAGTCACTATGGCTATCAAAGCCCTCGTCGGTTCCAGCGTCATCTGCTAGCTCATGCTCATTCTGGGATAGTAAGTGACTTGTAAACACATAAAATTTTGGGTTGGATATGTCGAACCTCTTGGCCGTGCTGCTGAAGGTTCTCCAAGACCTCCCAAGCCGGCGTTGGCGCGGGCGGCAAAGTCAAGCCAGGCGTTTCCGGAGGTCCACTAGCCATGATAGTCCTATTGATATGGAAAGGGTGCACATGGGATGCTGAGAATGCTAATCATTTGTGGTGCAGGAGGGGATTTTATCATTTCACTCAGTGTAGATTATGACTCTAGCTGCTTATTTCCCCAGTGCGCGGCACGTTCGGTTGTGACGCCAATATTGATATACTAGACGCAAAGGGCATAGTGTTGCGGCGTGGCGGTGCCGATTAAGCCTATTAGAGGTAGTTATGAGCAACATTCCAGGTGCTCGGACACTGGATCGTCATTTTAGTTGCTTGGTAGTGCTTGTTCCCACGCGAGCTATCAATTTTTATAGCCAGGATGCATTCCGCGAGCAGCTTCCATCAGCAAATACGCAAAAACTCGCACCGAGCCGAGCCAATGGTGAATTGATGATGTAAATGTCAAGACTTTCGTGCTTTCCGCCTGAGACAAAAACGAGGCTGTGTCGGATGACAGGGCAGCAATACGATTGTCATAACACGCATCGGTTATATCCGTGAGCGTAGGATTTGCAGTCTGTGCATGCGAGTAGATATCCAATTACCGTTACATCCGGTCGATCTGGATTATGTCCATCAATGATGTGGAGGCCCGCGGAGTGCGATAAAGTTCCACTTACGTGGGAAGATTAGGTGTAAGATACGGTGATTACAAAGTAAATACTCGGCATAAACAACATCGGTATTCTCGGGACCGGTCTTTTCATGACACGTAATTGATGCTGACTTGGCTAGTTGTTAACTAACAAACTGCCGAAAAGATGAATGGGTTTCGGATAATCCGACAAGCTAGCTACACGCTGCCGAAGGGCCCGTAAGCAATGCCAGTCGAGAGGAACAATTGAATTGACAACCCTCGGGATGCCAGAAGACTTAACAACCTAAAATTAGGGGACATAAATAAACTCACTAAAGAGCATGCTAAGTTGATCCCAAGCTTACCTAATTATTTCTTTCCCTTAGTATCGAGGTTTTGGGTTTTTCGCCATCCTCTAGATAACCAAGCTAACTTCAATAACTTCATAACACATCAAAATCTTAAAAAGTAGAGATTATTTGTTCTGGACCCAATTGCCGTTATTGGCAATCAGATTGGGAGCTCCACGAAGGTTCCCAGAAATCTTCTTTGGTGTCGCCAATTCCTTCAGCCACGCCGTGATATCGGCAACTCCCTCAACCTCCTCCACGCTCATCGCATACAACACTAGCCCAGCAACATGAGGAGCAGCCATTGAAGTGCCGTCCTCAGTGAAGGTATAAGTGTTGGATTTATGACCGGCCGAAGTGATCCCAACTCCAGGCGCCATCATGTCGACTGTCTTTCCCCAGTTGGAGAAATCAGCGACAGCCCAATTGGAGTCAATTGCACCAACAGTGATTGCGCTGGCGGCAGATGCAGGCGACTCCTTCGCGGAATCTGTAGCATCGTTACCGGAAGCGACAACTGTGACGACGCCCTTCTTGGAAGCAGTATCGACAGCCTTGTTGAAGGCGGTGGATTTCTCTCCACCGAGAGACATGTTGATAACGGCTCTCCAGGTACGGTCGTTCTTGATGATATCATTAACTGCCCAATTGAAAGCATCAAGCACGATTGATGTATCAGACTCATCGCCGTTGAAGACCTTGAGAGCGAGAACCTTGGCCTTCTTGGCAACACCGTAGGTCTTACCGGCGATTGTTCCAGCAACATGGGTTCCGTGACCATCATCATCTTTGTTGTTACCCTTCCAGTTGGTCCAAACAGCCTTGGCCCGCCCTCCGAACTCATTGTGAGTCACTCTAACACCACCGTCGATGACATAGGCATACATGTCAGTGCCAGCGTAGTCATCGTAGATGTACTCCTTGTAGCCCTTCTTTCGGTGCGATATCGTGCCGAGACCCCAGGTAGACTTCTTTTGGGTGATTTCATCTCTCTTCTCGAGGCTTCGTTTGGTCTTGATGCGGTTGAGCTTCCATACACGATTGGGTTCAACAGCCAAGACCTTGTTATAACAGTTAGCTTCTCTACCTGGTGTCGAGGCAATAGAAAGTCGAGGGGCTGTCTTACATCTGGGCTTTTCTTGATCTCCTTGATAGTCGCAGTGTCAAATGTTCCGGCATATCCTTGGAAGCCAGACTTGCTGTCATATGTCTTCTCAACACCAACCTCAGTCTCCCGCTTCGTCAGACTTCTCTTATGGACATCTTTCACCCACTTTAAATGGGTCTTTGCCATGGCAGCATCAACCTCAGGCTTCAAGGTGATGATGTAACTGCCAGGAATGATAGCACCGGCCTCAGCAGCTGGGGTTGTAGGTGCAGGAACAGCAATTCCACATCCAAAAAGGACGGTCACTGTGAGAGCGATGTTCTTGAGATTCAGCATGATGAAGAAAAATAGTCAGAATGTGCTTAGTGTGATTTCTTGGAAGGAATTTTAGGGGATCAGCGGCGCGTTTTATATACCCTCTTTCAGAAACTGCTCTACATATTTAATATCAAACCCGTCACTCGAACCTCTTTTCAGCCCAAGCTCACTTGAAGAAGGGCAAACGAGATGGCGCACCGCTATAGCTGATTGCGATTTACATGCGTATCCCCACCCGTTCCTGAGCATGCTTAATTTTTAACTATCAACCTTAGACCCGAAAACCCTCCCTCAAAACGAACAGTGGCTGGTCTAGATATGGCTGGACTTGTGTTAGAGGACCCCGAATTCCAGCGCTGTGGGTGGCTATTTTCCTTTGGACATGCGAGTTCGCAGCTCAATTCCCTTTCCGGAAAAAATTGATCTTGCTTTGAACATTGAAAACGATAGACGAAAAAATGGATGCGATTTGTTTCACACGGTTAAAGGGTTGGGGTGCGTGGGGCTGATGGAGACATTGCGAGGGAGACAAAAGGGAGGGAGGAACATGGTATTGCCTGTCATTTCAGAACTCCCAATTAACACAATGGCATTCTTCAGTGACACCATGATTATGCAATGATCTTTAATACAAGGGTTCGAATCGTGCCAAGATGTCATGAAAGCTTCTCTTCGCATATGTCTTGGCTAAAGACTATCGAGCTCTGATTAGAGGGGTCGAACATCGTTCTCAGCAGTTTTTTCCTCATACTAAGCCCCGCATCAGTTCACAGATGCTAGCAGGCAGCCTTTCGGAAGAGGTTCAGTAGAGCAGTCGTCGTGCCAGCTTCAGTAGTGCACCGGAGGGCTGTATGTAGCGTTGTGAAGATGGAGAGAGGAATCGCTGCGCCGTTCCCCCCGCGTTAGTCTACCGATTTACCCTCTGGCTGGTTGACCACTTAGTGAATTGTTAGTGGCTTGCTGCACGATCTATAGCGAGAAGGCTCAGGCATTGGCGGTAGGCTCCTAGTCTTTCAGCAGGCTGTGGTCTGAATCACCGAGTAGTTGCAACAAGACTCCGCCCTTTGCGGTTCGACTAGGCGCTTGTATTACCAATAAGAGATATAGTAGAAAACCTTTCTCACTAGACCAATACCCTATTGTCTTAGGGAATACGCTTGAAGAATTAACAGAGTTAAACGCCAGCACCAGACTCGAGCGACAAGCATCAGCAAGTCACCCATACTCTGCTCATATTCTTCTTCCTTCTGCATTTTAATGTCACTCTTTTTCTCGCCAGCTTAGTGCATAGCCCATGCCAGATGTGGCTTGAGACTTCCGATAGCGCTCGTTCCTGGAGACACAACATTCCAGGGGCGGGTGACCACGAGGCTAGCTGAGATTCCAACACATGGCCTGCTATTTTAGTGAACGTTGTCCTTAATTCTACAGAGGTTGACCCACCATTGGTCATTGAAGTTCCGTTTGAGGCTTTCCACTGTCCACCATCAAGCAGCCGAGTAGTTACAAACTTACTCATGATTGAGGAGGGAGCGGGCCAGATAAACAGGTCACAAGCCCAATCCAAGAACCAAAGTGTGCTCTAATGGCAAACTCATTGATCGAGACTGAAGCCAAATANNAAAAAAAAAAAAAAAGCAAGTCGACGAAACAGCTTGGAGCCGTTATTTGATAGCGTGCAGCTGACCCAAGTCTTTTTTAAGCTTATCCAATAGCTTCGAGAGACAAATCAACGTCGTATATTGAAGAAGTCTGACTGACTGATTTGAAAGTAATTAAAAGAGCGTACACTTCGTAGCTGATAGTTGAGTAGGATGCTGACCCCCAGCTCTACAAGTTCTTTCTTGTTTGCTAGCGGGCCTCTGACCTGGTCTCCAAAGTCCGAGTCTATCACTTATATCGGATGTAATCCGCGTAGCAAGCGCTGGGTTACCCGCCGTCTTCTCAGTAGTCGGGTAGTGGAGAGGTTCCAGATAATGGGACGTTGCGCGTGATCCCATCTTTACGAGAAGAGGTTCTGCGCAATCTGCAGACTCTGCAAAATTTCTTGTACACGCTCTTAGTTGAGTGCATAATTCCGATCCAAAATGCTTTACTATTGCATCAAACTTAGTGGCGTTAAGATCAGGAACAGAGTCCTGAATAATCACGAGACGCTACTCAATTTACCATCCTTATTTACAGAAAAGAAAGCAGAGTGCTACAGATGACTGGTCGGAGCTTGGCTTCCAACCATGATATGTTCCATGAGAGTTTTAGCAGCGCCCTCAAATGACCAACTCTTCATTCTGTCATGACTCAACAAGTATGCCTTGGGAAATCCCGGGATATCGTTCTCCCCAAGAACCATCTTTGCAATAGCTTCACCAGTGAGCCAGCATTTATCCATGCCATGCCCATTAAACCCTGCGGCAATCCATTCCCCACTTCCACTTCTTCCTGTCAAGTTATACGGAAGCTTTCCCACAATCGGCATACCGTCGGCGGTAAATCCCATTATCCCAGACCAGACGTTCAATGGCTTTGCGGGAGCTGCATCTTTCCAGATCTTAGGAGCGGCAGAAGTTAAGGTCCCGTGAGCATCCTCTGCGACATTTGAGTCGTCACTTGTGAGAAGACCGCTTAGCTTCTGGGACTCGCCGCCGAGGAACATGACTCCTGTCTTTGCATTTTGCTGAGCATAGTATAATCCAAGATGGATGTGGCCAGTCTTGGCATCATATGTACCGAGAGAAACCTGGGACCAAGACATTTTGTGACCGGCTTGAGGGAAGTCAGGACCGAGCTTTTGTGTAGACATGGTGCCACGTAATGGGTACAAATTTCCAACGAGACCGGGGATCAAGTGACCCGAGTAGCCGTTTGTGCAGTGAATAACGCGTTTAGCACGAATTGATCCTCTTGGTGTATGTATTAAGTACGGATAATCTGAGGCGTTTTCTTGGTGCTGCATTGAGATGACTGGCGTGTTCGTCTCGAGGGTGAATCGGTCTGAAAACTGACTCCTCAGTGAAGCCAAGACTGCTGTCAGAAGTCTGTAAGGCCATAAGGCTGCGACTCCAGTTTGTGCAACTGCGCCAACAGTGTTGGAAAAGTTGAAAGCCTGCGGTACCAGTAAGCAAATAATGAGTTCCGCAAAGTTATTCAACGTACCCCGGCTGCTTCTTCTCGATTGAGTACCTTGAACTTGATCTCACTATCAGGAACCGCCTTGAGGAGTTGCCTAACTTCTTCAATAGCGCCATCAAACGAGCTTTGATCAGTAAAGGATGTTGCTGATATGACCTCACGAAATTCCACAGCTTCTCTCTCTTCTCGGTTCAGCTGACCGATAAGCTCTTTGAGACGACGGATATTAGCCTCACTAAACCGCACAGTCTCTATGGCACGCTCAACACCGATAGTTTTGGCAAGTGCTGGGAACAAAGAGTCGCTATCAGAAACAAGATGTCCTCCATTTCGCCCAGTCGCGCCGCTTACGGCTGTGCGGGCCTCAAGCATCGTCACCTTGAAATTAGTGCCTTTTGGATGGTTCAAGAGGCAGTGTGCGGCACCAATACCTGTGATCCCCGAGCCAATGATGATTATATCGGACTCTCCCGGTAAGTTCTGGGACTGTGCGCTTGCAGCGGTCGGATGAGGCGGAGTTTGCCATGTTGGGGCAGTTGGGTTTGCGCTCGGTAGCCCGGGCCGGACTGTGATGAGCTTAACGACATCTTGGATGAAGTCTAAAAGAGTAAGACGATGTGAGATGAATTAGATAGCTGAAACTTACTACTCCCAGCCATTTTTGCACGCGACTGAGCTTTTATGTCTATCTGAAGTATTCGTTATCAGGAAGATGTCGCGCGGGGTAGAGCTCGTAGGTCACGGTGTCACAAGCTGGGTCAGAAGATGCTATTCGCGCTCAATGTGAAACGGAACTCGGAACGATACAACTCTTTACATAGAGTCACTTAACAAAGGCCAACGTGTATTCTATTGCCTCGATATGGTCCTTCCCTTATCTATTCCATCGCATGATCCCTACAATGGTCCGGGTCTTCCCGTCGGATAGACATGCTTCATCGGGTCTAGATCATGCATGACGGCCATGCCAACGACGCGATTGGTCGATCCATGCTCCCAGCTTAGAACATGATCTTCACTGAATGAAATGCCAAAAGAGGCATTCTAATATTAGTCAACTCATTAGTTTTCTTTGATTCGATATTCGGCTGAGAATCACGGTTTGATCATGAATCGCTAGTATCAGAAACTCGAAATCCCATATAAATTTAGGACGTCGTTGTTTCTCAGCTTACGCGTTTCTACCGTCACAATATCAAAGTGAAATTATATATATAGATACTATAGCTAGTTGATTGAACCCTCATTGCTTCGAAGTGATGATATCTTGCTCATGGCTCAGAACCTAAAGGTCCTGCCGGAGATAGCGTTATTGGAGTCCCGTTGCAAACGTGATACGGAATCCTTGGCCATTAAGACGGAAATCTCGGGCCCCAGTTGATACCGGTCCCAAGTGCCAGCCCTGGGCAACTGAGGGATTTGCCTGAACAACCAAACTCCCATCATGGCTCAAGGGATACATGGTTGGAGACACCTCTGACGAAGCTATGATTTTCACCCACAATCTGATCTATGGTGAGGGGATAAGGT
>PVPY01000808.1:0-23390 GCA_002982035.1 Fusarium algeriense
ACCCCCGTCCTCCCCCTAGTCCCCGTCCGTAAAGAAATGCCCCCGTCCCAAAACTCGATCGACTTGGATCTCAACCGCCTCAACTCTCCCTTCTCAGACTCCTCCTCTTCCGATCCGGATCTTCCGCTGACCATGGATCCCCCAGCGCCTAAACCGCGCTGGCTCGATCCCAGACCTTCTTCGCTCTTTACGCGGATTACATCCACGTTACAATCTTTTACTCAGTATCTTAGACATGCCCTGAGGCCGAGATTAACATGGCGATATGTCGCGTGCTCGATTATCGGCGTTTATGTGCTTTATTGCTTCATCACATGGCAGCCGTTCTTTTCATCGCGTTTACCGGCTTATTCAGGGCCTCATGACGTAGGCGCTATTGATCTTGAGATTCCGCTTGAGAAACCGAAGCGCTTGTCGGAGACACTTTTAAAGAGTACTAAAGAACCTGCGTTTGAGGTTGAGAGTGTGCTTTTTACGGTTTATTATCCTGCTGTCAAGAACGCCAAGTCAAGAGGCGCTCTGCATCCTTGGGTACCGAAACCACTGAGTCTCACAGCGGAGGGATATGCGCGCGCAGCGGGAGTGAATAACTTCATCATTCGGCCGATCTTTACGTTTGCACTGTGGGTTCTTGTCGGGAGTATTAAGATCCCCGCCAAAGTCGACGTTCCGCTACTCGGATCTGACTCGAAAGATGGAGAGAAATTTCCCGTTATGGTGTTTTCGCACGGATCTGTGAGCTCGAGAACGGATTATACGCATTATCTTGGTGAACTTGCTAGTCGGGGCCATGTCATCGCTGCGCTTGAACATCGCGATGGAAGTTGTCCGGGTAGTATGGTGCAGATTAAGGATAAGAAGGACAGGCCTGTGTTTCTTCTCAAAGAGAACGATCTTATTTCCGACCCGCCCATGGACGATACGCTTCTCAAGAAAGAACAACTCGCGTTTCGCACGGAGGAGATCATGCAGGCTATTCGCGTTCTCGAGGAAGTCAACGACGGTAAAGGCAAAGATATCTTCACCTCTAGCTCACGTCACGAAGGAGTTACGCTGGATTCATGGACAAATCGCCTTGACTTCAAGCATCTCACCATCAATGGCCACTCCTACGGCGCAACAGGCGCTCTTCAAGCCCTCAAAACAGCCAACACAACAGCCTCCAATCCCGCAATCGGCGGCATCGCTCTCGACCCCGGAAAGTCAAGCGGCCAACTCAACACGCAAATCCCCGTGCCCTTACTCGTCGTCCACTCCAACTCCTGGTCCTCCACCCACAGCATCTTCTTCGGCCGACCTCATTTCGACACAATTCTCGAATTAGTACGCGGCGTGCGCGACAAAGTCGGTTCAGCATGGTTTCTCACGAGCGTCGGAACGGCGCATCCCAGTGTAACTGATGCGCCGCTCTTACAGCCTTTGTTGCTCAACTTTGCGACTGGTGCTACGGCGGATGTGAAGAAGGCGCTGGGGGAGTATGTCAAGGTTACGATGGACTTTTTGGAGTTTACAAAGACGCATAAGGAGAATGGGGTTCTTGATGAGGCGGTTACGCATGAGAAGTATGGGGAGTGGGTAAGTAAAGAGAGGGAGAAGAGTTTTCCTAAGGAGTATGCGAAGTATTGGGAGGTGCACGTCTGTCCGCTTGATCAGGATAAGTAGATACCAATAGTCATGAATACACGTTATCTTTCCTCATGAACCAAGTCCTTGCATCAAATGTGTTGGCGATCCTTCAATCGACAGCGCGGCTTGACCATGTGGCCACAGCTTATGGTAGATACTGTTGCAAGTTCACAATCTCTTTGTCTCAAAATGGGTGCTGTCTAATGACATGCCTTGGTGCGAAAGAAAGCCCTGCGGTCAATGACTCCTCAACTAAGATATATACAAGAGTATTAATGACCTGCCACAGCATTACTGCCACTCCTCAATCACTAAACATTACTCCTCCCCATATTGGCGATACTCTAACGACTCATACATGAGGCCCTTCAAAGAAACGCCGCTGGCGAACTGCCAAATCCGCTACTTCTACCGTCTCCCTGATTGCGTCGGCTACTCAAAAACAGGTCCACCATCGTCTTGCTACCCATCGCTTGAGCGTCCGACTCGTGGTCACTCATTGTTTCTCCTCCCTTCGTCTCCATTGCTTGCGATCTGGTCAAGTGACTTGAGCCGAACCGTCCTCCGCGAGCCGGTGACCCAGTTATCCGTAAAGGTTGTGCTCTCGTAAAAGTACTAACGCCAGGGCTTGATTTGGTTGGTGAGCCTTGCCAGCCAGTAACACGTGTTCGAGAGCGTCGCTTGTTGATGGATTCCTCTGACGTCGAATTGAGACGGCCAATTGTGTTCAGAGATCGCATACGCGGCATCTCCTTAACTGATCCTGTGTCTGTAATGCGCCCTCTTGAGCCGACACTTGGCAGAGAAGGCACCGCTCGCAGGGTGCTTCGGGGCGGTATAGATGGGGCGTTCACTTTGGTATAGGCGTTGTCTTTGGAGCTTGGTAAAACATTCTCGTCATATCCGATGACGATTTGACGCGTAGATCTTGCCGGACTGCCGCCATCCTGGAAGGTTTGCGGTTGCGCATTACCCTTTACATTGCTTAGAGGGCTTCGATTCGATGTACCATCACTTTTAGGTGCGAAAGGCACGGGTGAAGAGCCCATAGAAGCGTTTTCGCGAACATGGCCAAGTCCCGGAAGTACACCGTTCCACTTTTCTTGCTTTGTAGGTGTCAGAGGTGCTTCGAGCTGTGACACTTTTGAGCTAAGCCAGGTCTTCCATTCGACTGAGCTAGCTGACGATATGTCGCGTTGGTGTTGGTGATAAGACGAATGGACAGGGGCTTCTGACGATAGTCTAGAATCGTTGTAGGTACAAGTCTCATTCTGTCGCAAGTTATTCTCTGAAGCTGAAGACAGTGGGTTTGCATCATCCGCCGCACAAGAGTAAACACTTTCTGAATCTCCCGTTTGGAAGTCCTTCTCTGAAGATGAGTTGCTGTCTTGACGAGTTGGAAGACACAATGTCGATAGCGAGTGCAGATACTGGGATCCAGGCAAAGTCCCTCGCTCACCCTCAGAGTTCATCTGGCTGGCTTGTAGCGCGCGGCGGTAAGGACTCGGGGAATGAAACGACTGACAAGATGGGCTCGCAAAGAAGGCAGAGCTCCTCTGGGTAATCGTTTTGGGTGGTTCAAGCCCATGGAGAAGAACACTAGTATGGCCGCTGTCAGAATCAGCTTTGTCGTCATTCCAATCCAAGGCAGATATATGTTCATGCGTAGACAGATGACCCGCCTGTAGATGGTGTTCGTTCTCATGATCCGGAACCTCAGTTGCTGAACTTGAACTTCGCGAAGAATGATCTTCATGATCCCTGAAAATGTTATCATCAGGCCGAACGCATCGAATGGTGGAGCAGTCCCATTGCCTGTTGGATTGACAACTCTCAGTATAATCCCCAGCGTTCGTTTTCCTGGACTTGACCGAACCTGGTTGAGATTGCAAGACCCTATCCGTCGGCTCTTTTCGTGCAAGTCGTTCCATGAGGGCTGAGTAGACACGTTCACTGTCAACCGACATATCTGCGATCATGTCTCTAGTCTGCTGCTCCAGATATTCGATCGATCGAACTGACGAAGGAACATGAGTACCATTTTCTTTAATCACAGAAAGACGCTGCCTCTCCCAGTCTCCAAGAGTCCCATGGCTCGTCACCGTATTTGTCATTGAGTTGGACCAGCTGGTGACACGAGACTTATCATCAGGAGTATGCTGCTCTCCATCACCGAAACTTTCGACACTGCCTTTGCGAGACCTGAGCTGTTGGTAGGACGGCACGTCGTGCAGAGAAGGAACATGCGATGTGACCTGAAACATAGAGGCTTCCTCAGTCGACTCAACATCCCTGATCTGCAAACAACTCTCTGCATCTGAGTCCTTCTCGATTGCGACTTGATCTTGCTTATGCGGCTCAGAGTCCTCGGAGCTTTTTCTTCTGCCAAAAAGCCCTCGCAATCGAGATCTGAGCCCGTGAGATACCTTGCGCGCAGTCTTTCGGATGCCTCGCTGTTTTGAACCAGAGATAGTGGAAAGGGTCGAAGAGATTCCTGTGCTGTTGTTGCTGCTATTGCGAAGAGATTTTCGGAAGGGGGAGTTTTCGCTTTGTGTGTGTTTTGGTCGGATCAAAGCAGACGATTGGCCCTTCTGCGCATCTTGTTCTTGAATCTGCCGAAACCTCTCTCTGGCAAGCTGAACCGCAAGGTCATGGTCTTCAGCATGGCTGCTAGAGCGTGACGCTGCCAGTCGTCGCCGGTTTTTGAGGAAGCTCATTGATGTCGAAGTTCTGAGGCCAGCGTTGGGGGGTATCGCATCTTTTAGCGATTCATTCTCGTTATTTGTGGGCAGACGTCGGGGAAGTGTCGATGGCTGACGATTCTTGGAAGACCAGATCTTACTAGAAATGGTCCCTGTTTCGTCATGCGACGAAGTCAGCATTGACCGGGACTTCCTAACCTTTTTGTAAGATGCAGCCATCGATACAGCATCTTCTTCTGGGTGGTAACACGCGTCGGGTGGCTGCAGAGTCTCGAGGTAACGTCGGGTAAGGGAGAAGTTATCTGGTCGTTCGTGATGGAACGACAGCGTGGATGAGGGTCTGGCGTTTGCGTTCTCGAAAGCATGGATCGTTGAAGTTGCTTTTGTCGGAGAATCCCTTCCACCATTCGCTCTGGAAGCCAAATTTCTGCGTGGGTGGGCTAATGGCCCGGTAAAACGAACGCTTTTCTTTCGAGCGATGTTTGAACTGCCATGGCCGCTGAGAGCACTGCCAGTCCGCTCAGGGCTGTTTCTAATGACGTTGCCAGTGCCATCACTTTTGTCGGGGTAGAAACTGGCAGGGTCTCGTGGTAATGCTGACATTCCCTCGCTGCTTTCCCTATCTTGAGCTCGCTGGTAAGAAACTACAGCAGCAATGGTTGCATCCTGCTCAGCTTTCGCAGGGTTGATGGACTCAAGGTCACGGATAGGACTGCGGACGACAGAGTTGGTCGATTTGCTTCGACTGAGTGGGCGGCGATTCTTTTTCCGGGAGCTGTTACGTCGCAGCATCTCTCATAAATGTTCGAATTTGCAACTGCAAGTAAGAGTTGAGTATAAATGATGGCTGATTGTAGACGAAACAACAGTATGAAGGATAGAGTAATGCCTTGTTGGTGATGGCACCAAGTGTGATGAAATGAAATGGGCAGACATGATTGACGAGGGACTCGAATTGAAAGATCGCAGTTGAGGAAGGAACGGTGATGTTGCATGGTTCGAAGTTGGAAGGAACTATTCGCAAGTTAGCAGTAGCGACGGCAGGCACGCTACGGGTGCCGGGACTAACCTACCTGGCCTAACGCAAGGTAGGAATCACAGAATCAATATGGACAACATAAGTAGACAACATTAAACGAAGCACATATTCACGATTGGGACAATATTCTTGTAATAAGGAGATGTATTGTTATATGAGCAAGCCTAAATCTAGCCCACTCCATGGAACCAACCCATGCATTCAAGCGCACAGTACGATGACAACTGGTCATCAAAGAGAGCAAGCGCCCCTATCAATATCATGTAACCCAAACCAAAAGACCCATGCCAATCCGTAATCCTAACAAAATGTGTAACCAATGCACCTAGTGATAAGATTATAGATCTTACAGGTTGAGCTCCTTGAGGAACTGCTCAAGCTCCTCATCGACGAGCTCGTGGATCTTCTTGGAGAACTTCTCGGCCTTGGAGCCGAGGTCCTTGGCACCAGTGGTCAGCTTGCCAGAGACAACCTTGACCTCCTTCTCAACGGCGTCCTTGATCTCCTCAACGCGAGAAGAGGGAGCAGCCTTGTTGACCTTGTAGCTACCAGACTCAACAATCTTCTTGTAGTCGCTGCAGCCACCGCCGTTCCAGGCGAGCAGGTTGGGGGTATCGGAAGGAATGTCGGAGAGAGCGTTCTCAGTGGCGACGGAGACGAGGTTCTCCTTGAGCTTCTTGGGGGTGATGGAAGCAAGGGCGTACTCAGAGTCCTCAGCGGGCTGAAGAGAGAGGTAGTAGGCGAGGAGACCAGCAATGTGGGGAGAGGCCATGGAGGTACCAGAGATGGTGTTGACGGCGTACTTGGAGCCGATCCAGGTGGACTGAATGTTCAGACCGGGAGCAAAGATGTCAGTGCACTTTCCGTAGTTGGAGAAGTAGGCACGGCTGTCGTCAAGAGCAGAGGCACCGACAGTGACGGGCTCAGAGGCGGCAGCAGGAGAGTAGTTGCAGGCATCAGCGTTGTCGTTGCCAGCGGCGACAGCAAAGTGAATACCAGTGCGGACAGCGGCGTTGACGGCAGCATCGAGAGCCTGGGTCTTGCCTCCACCAAGAGACATGTTGGCGACGGAACCCTTGAAGCCCTTGCGCTTACCGTCCTTGGCCTTCTTCTTCTGCTCGAGATGGCTGGTGGCAGCGAACTCGACACCCTTCACAACGTCGGACATGGATCCGGAGCCGTTAGATCGGAGGACCTTGACAGCATAGACGTTGGCCTTCTTGGCAACACCGTACTTCTTGCCGGCGACAGTACCGGAGCAGTGAGTGCCGTGACCGTTGCCATCCTCATCGGCATCGCCAGAGGGAATGGTCTTACCCCAGTGGGCACGACCCTCAAAGTCGACGTGGTCAATGTTGGTACCAGTGTCAACGATGTAGGCATCGACACCCTCACCACCATCGGAGGAGTAGAGGTACTTGTTGAAGGTACCGAAGTTGAGGGTGTTGCGGTGGGAGATACGGGCAAGACCCCAAGGGGCCTGTCGCTCGGTCTCGCCATCGCACTTGTCCTCAGTGATCATGTTCTGGGAAACAGGGACCATGGTGTGGACAAGAGTGTCTCGCTCAATGAACTCGACCTGGTGAATGTTAACTTCTGATAAATCATGAGGCATAATCGGAGATACTTACGTCAGGGTGGTTTCGGACCTTCTCGATCATGGACTCGTCAAAGTGGCCGGCGTAGCCCTTGAAGGCATCACCAATGTCAAAGGTGTGCTTCAAGCCGGAGAAGGTCTTGTCTGTGAAAGGAATGGAGCGCTTTCGCAGCTCGAGGCGCTCAGACTCGCCCTGCTTGTGTGTGTCCTGAACCCACATGTGATGATCGTTGGCAGCGGCCTGATCAACATGTTCCTTGAACTTGATGATGTACGAGTCTGGGATGGTCTCGGCATCGATGGAGCTGAGGATGGGAGCGGCCTTGTCGTGGACGGTGCCGACGCTGAAGGAGGCAGCGCTGGCGACAGCCGCCATGGAGAGAGTGAGGGCGGACTTCATGGTGACGAAAAGCGCAATGACGAAGCTACAAGCTTGGGATTTGGTCTACCTGCGACTCAAAGACAGAAAACAAATGGACAAATTGATGTCCTCGACCGTCTGAATAGATGGAAACAGACGAGATCGATACTTCAAAGGATGGGGAGAGAAGATGGGATATGGATGAGATGATGAAAGGAAGAAGCGATGGCGGCAGCACCTGGGGTAGATAAGCAAAGCACGAGTAGCGTGCGACAGCTCCAGTGTTGCCTCAGCGGGCCTAGGGGACCCGGCGAGAGGGTGTGACGCATCCATCGCTAGGATGGGCGATAACACAGTGGCTGAGGGCCGTATTTAGTTTAGTGCGTGTACTAAAGAACCAATGGCCGTCACCGAGGCAATGCGATAACGGCACCTGTTTGAGCCAGGTACCTCTTAGCTCTCATGACGGACCGTGTGAGAGTTTAGCCATGCACTGAGTAAGAAGGCCGAGGCGGGCTACAATTCAGCCGTCTTGACCCGAGGAATGGTCATGATGAAGTAGAGGAGCCTGTTAGGGGTGTTATTATTTACAGTGAATGAAATACAGTGGTTATGCGAGTATCCATACACCGCTTTTGATCGTTTGAGAGTCAACTGATGGCGAGTGATTGCCTCATGTTGACGAAGGCTGACAACCCGGTCGTGTTTGTCCGCCTTGTTTCGAGTCATGGCTCATGGGTAGGTTCTCGGTAACGGGAGCGAACACGACCTCACTGTACTGAGCAAGACTCGGTTTTATAGTCACTGAAACGCTGATGATCAGGCTCTCCACATGAATCGCCTATAAGATGCGTCTTTTCCGTGATATTCGTAACATCCTGACTCCAACGGAGGTTTCTTTCCCCAAGGCTGATCCAGTACAGTTACTCAGCCATAAACAGGTACAGTACATCATGGATACGCAAGCTCTACCACACTGTGCTACCTCAGGCATATCAAAGTATCCTGCTCGCGCCGAAACCAAGATCCACCCAGACAGGGTGAGCTTCAACAAGTCAGGTACCTTCCAGTTTGCGGTGTTTGCAGCCAAAAACAGGTGTCTCTCTACCCAGTGCTAAAACGTAGAATGCGGGGAGCGCCTTGGCTCCGATTGGTCCCCACTGACTTAATCCGCCTGATCCATCGAGTCAGACGACGTCCCTGGCACGTGCCTGGTGTTGCATGCCCATGTCTCAATCTCGACTCTCAAGCGCTGTTCGCTCCAAGCCAACGCCAGCAGCGCCTCACCATCCCAGTCCGTTCCCAGGGTTAAAGTGACCCTTTGACTTACGAGATTCGATTCCTTGGAACGACAACACGGCAGAGAAGACGTCATGATTCACTATGCGAAATTGATAAGCTATTTCATGGTAATCATTCAGGCATCCAAAACATCTGGGACTTGACGTTGGCCAGTGCTTTGCTTCTGTAATGCACGCGAGGCACCTTGAGCTCTAAGCTCGGGTGAGGTACATACGCATGCGTCTGCATCTGGTAGTTCTCGATAGCTCTCCACTCTCAAGTGCTCGGCAGCAATCGCTATCTCTCCGGCTCAGATAACGCCATTAACCAGCACTTGTAGCTCATTCATTCTAGGGGTCGGACGACCGAGCTCTCAACAGATTGTCTATCAACTCTTATCCAGCAGATAAGCTGATACCTACCTGTTTGAGATAAGGATAAGCGGATCTCGGAACATCTGTAGTTTCAAGCCGTACCATGCAACAAAGCTCCTGATCTATTTATGATGAGGATCAGGCTGATCAACTGACAAGTCTGACATTATCAAACACCAGGATACCCTAAGTTCTATTGAATTGGGTTCATATGCGAAAGTAACACGAAAGTCAGATGAACATTATTTATACGTTTATGGTTCTATAGGTCGCCTTGCTTATAGATGCATGCGCATTGGGGCTGAGAAGCAGGACCCTGATTTGCGGCCGATGTCGCATTACGGCATGTTTCCCAGCCTGGGTATCTCAAAAGTCAAACTTGTGTTAATAGTAAAGTAAGAACTACTTCAGGGAACACGTAGTATTAATCCTAAACTTCCTGATATGTAGCCATGGTGCTCATCGCGACATTGCTTTAGGATCCCATACTTGGAGATATCCATGGGGAGGTTAGAAGACATGAGACCATGTATTTAGGAGCAAAATTAAAGAGCATGCCAATTTTACCTTAAATTATCCTGGGCTTGCCTAAATAGTCTTGTCACTTATGATTGGGGTCTTATTTTCTGACTGTCCGCGGGATGTATAAGTATTTCTTCTACTATGTATGACTAGATGATGTATACATAGAGTGTTCATCTAGATGAAACGGAAGAACGCGCGCAAACTGTAAGCAGTGCAAACATACTATAATTCGCCGATTCCATTTTGCCAAATACAAAGAGACCAAACAGACATTGGTTACACAACTTCATGCGGTGTTCATGCGTGTTGATTCATCCTACCCTGAACCAAAATATCGACGTCACCGAGACATGGCGCTTCAACCAAGACATGTCTCGAGTATCAACATCAATTTGATCTTAAAATCGCGATTATTGAACCGATGTAGTTGGTTACCTCCAAAAACTCTCCTTTTGAACCCTCCTCCATATGCAGGTGTGGAGGTTTCCATCAGGTGCACGCATTCATGTCACTCCAACACCGTGACTCGAGCTTCGTCAGCTCAGACGATCCGCCCAAAATTAGTGGCAGCAGTAGCGGGAGTGAGGGGCTGCCTTCGCCACAGCCAAGCCACACCTCCAAGGCTGACCCCGAGTTACAGTATTGAGCACAGGTAGTCCAGGCTCCAGTCGTGACCGTTTGTTTCGAGACACCTTCGCTAATTTTCAGCTTCAGAGCCCTGTTTGACAAGTTCGAGTCCCCGATACCTCCCACCGATCTTCCTCAGAAACCGCCATCCCTGTGGTCGTGTTGTGTGCCGCTGTCCTTCCCGCCAGAGAGCTTCATGCGCCCCGCGCCGGTAGCTCCAACAAGTTCTAAATCTCACTCTTCGATGCCTACGACGACTGATAACGGCCTGGACCCTTGAAGGGCTCAGGGGAGGTTGTTCCTGGAATGAGCCCGTGATTAAACAATCCTTACAATGGCCTCAATATCAAGAAGATACCGGTCGTCCACTTCGGCCTCGAACCCACCGAATAGCAAGTCCTTCGAAATAATAAAGGGATTGCTCGAAGCTCTGAATCTCGATACGACCCTACACAAACAAGATGGATTTCCTCAAATACCGCCATTGTTACGGAAACTCCGACATATTATACAGCATATCTCTGCGACGCACTCGCCCGTCCTTCAAGATGACTTTCGACATGCCGACGGCTTCCAAACCATCCTTAACCTGCTGCGAGCCTTTTCAGGCTACTACAACCCCGATAAGCGAAGCGATGCGGACATGCTTGCTCTATTTAAGCTACTAGGAGATTGTCTCAACCTACTTTCAGGGGCGCTGCGAGGACATTCAGGAAACCGACGGTTTTTTCGATATAGAGTCGAGGGAGGCGGTTGGGAGGCTTTGGAACAAGTTATCGCAAGCATAGGACTCGGCGGGGCTGAACCTGATGCCTGGATAAGCTGTCATGTCTTTGGCAAGCTCCTCGCCTTTTCCCTCGACGACGAAGCACTCGACCTCTTATGTCAATCTATCGCGAAATCATTGCGGCCCGACGACGAGAATTCTCCAAAAGAAGACGACGATGATAGTGCCGAAGAACAATGGGATCTTGTGCTGGCCAAATCTGCCGAAAACATTACACCCGGTGTGCGAGAAGTTATAAATGCCAAGACCATAATACGACATCCTGAAATTCTGAGAGCAGTTGTCAGCTTCTGGATGGCCATTCCCCGAATGAAGGATGGCCTCGCAAACCCCGCCTCCCTGCTCGTCTTGGAGACAATTCACAGTATTATCGCGGTTTCTATATATAATCGGGCTGCTGTTCATTCGACTGGTGCCTTATCGCAGTTCCTACGAGTGGCTTTCAATGCCGGTTCAGCACTTAGTCCACCTGAGCGAGAGAAAGTATTGGGTATTTGCAAAATGCTCATGTTTTTGGGTGTGAATGAAC
Source organism: Fusarium algeriense (assembly GCA_002982035.1). Taxonomy (NCBI): domain Eukaryota; kingdom Fungi; phylum Ascomycota; class Sordariomycetes; order Hypocreales; family Nectriaceae; genus Fusarium; species Fusarium algeriense. The sequence goes on from PVPY01000808.1 coordinate 11,449, forward strand.
CTGCCGACACTCAATTCCTACTATCAACGCCCGGTTCTGAAGCGTCCGAGTTTTGCTTGCAGATGACATCGAAACATTCAGGCCCTCCTTTCTTCCAATTCGATCTCTCATTATACGGCCATTCATCACTTGAGTTGTCGAGTCTAGGTCGATCGTTCCCACCGCAATCCAGTGCAGGTTACACATTTACAGCATGGATTCGAGTAGACAGCTTTGATCCCACCGCACACACAACAATATTTGGTGTCTTTGATTCCACACAAGCATGTTTTTTGCTCATGTATCTCGAGAGAGACACTCACAACTTTATCCTACAAACATCTGTTACTTCCAACAAGCCCAGTGTTCGGTTCAAGTCTGTTTCGTTCAAGGAAAAGAAATGGTACCACATCGCTATTGTGCACCGCCGACCAAAGGCCATTGTTACTAGCAAGGCGTCACTGTATGTGAATGGTGAATTCTCAGAACAAATTCGCTGCAACTATCCCCATCTTCCACCTTTATCAACTGGCGCACATGATAGCTTTGCTTCATTCAACTCGAATCAGAACAAGACAAACCCAGTGCAGGCCTTTATCGGTACACCGAAAGACCTCTCGAACCAAATAGGTCCTGGTCTAGTGTTCTCGCGATGGTCGCTTGCTTCGGCGCATCTGTTTGAGGACGCTCTGAGTGATGACTTCTTGGCAGTACACTATGGCCTTGGACCACGGTATCAGGGCAACTTTCAGGATAGCTTAGGAGGCTTTCAGACCTATGAGGCATCGGCCACCCTGGGGCTTCGAAACGAGATCGCGCATCCTGGAAAGGGTGAGACTTCGGACATTATAAGAGCTGTTCGTGAGAAAGCCGGCTCGTTGCTACCAGAATCCAAGATTCTCCTGAGTATTCTACCTTCGGCGACCTTCCCAGAAAATGTGCAATTTTATGATACAGGACTTTTGAGGTCTCTGCCACGAAACTGTGCTCGCAATCTATTCCGGGCATCGAACCAAGAGGGTGCCCCTCTAGCAATCAACTGTGCCGTGCCAAGTCTTCCGGACACCTTGTTCAGAGTTCAAGGCCTTCTACAATTCCGAGGCAGTCCCATCGTTGCTGTGCCGTCGTATCTGGATGAGAATTTGTGGCGCCTTGCTGGCTTTACTCCACTGGCATTGAAGTTGTTCGAGCGTGCATCATCAATAGAAGAGACGGTGAGATCGGCGGAAATGTTGTTTTACTGTATCCGTCAAAGCTGGAGAAACAGTGAAGCCATCGAGAAGGACAATGGATATGGTATCTTGGCGATGCTTCTCCGTGTTAAGCTGGGGTATGACCGCAGCAGCGGCGATTCGACCGTCACCCGACTTCAGGTTTCTAATGAGGATCGTGATCGGCTGGCCTTTCAACTACTGAGTCTGATACTTGGTTTTGTTGGATACAACCACACAGAACCGATGGAGTCCTTCATCATCAACCCACTTGCCTATCGTATCTTGCTTATCGACCTGGACATCTGGCGAAAATCATCACCTCGCATCCAGGAGCTTTACTATAAACAATTCGTGACATTCGCAGTTAAGAGCAAGTATCACGAGTTCAATAGTAGAAGGCTGATACGAATGCGTAAGTTTTACCATGTCTGGGCTTCGCGACTCATGCTAATTCTTTATAGGAATCGTCAAAAGGTTACTGGATGCCATGAAAGGAGAGGTTGTCTCGGAAGATACGATATCTCACTTCATGGGCGCTTTTGAAGTCCTCGTAGCGTCCAACTTTAGTCAAGAGGTCATGCGATCACTGTCCCTTTTCATCACATACGCCTTTCATTCGCAGCCTTCATCCTTACCACGAACCCCACGACCTCTTTCGGCCATATCTAGATCCAGCACCCCAGCCCCACGGCGGCGAGGCACACCTACCGACCCTACCGCAGCTGCGATCGCCTCTGGCTTGAAGTTCTTGACAAAGAAGCAGCTTGGTGTCAAGGTTCTCAGCATGTACTCGCGTATTTTGTGCGAGAAGGGCAACACTACTCATATCAAAAAGTTTGCACGAACTGTGACAAATAAGGTGAGAGTGCGTATGCCTGATTATTTTCTTTGCTAATGTCTGCAGTGGCTCTTGTACTTGTTGGCTGAAGATGATCCGGAAGTTGTCGTCCATGGCTGCAAGATTCTGGCACGTCTCCTCGTGACTCATGGTGCAAACTACACATCGAAATTCGCCGGGAAGTCAGGAGGCTTTATCATTATGTCAAACAGACTGAAGCGATTTTGGGATATGCCGACTCTCTGGCCCATCTGCTTCAGTATCCTATTCGGCTACGACGTTGCGGAGATCAATTTTGACAGAAACTTTGACTTCTTCAGCCTCTTGGAGACATTTGGCAAGCGTAAGGTCGTGTACCCGGACTCGTTATTAGTCATTACTGCAATGTTGCAGCATGGTCTGAAAGATGTGATGAGACATCAAGATGATCCAGACTCACCAGCGACACATATCGACCCATCGTTTGCGCTTAAGAAGCACGCATCTTCCAGCGAACTACGACCGCGAGCAAGCTCTATGAACTTGGCTACTGCTCTCGAGACACGGTCTAACTTTTCACGGGATAGCGAGAGAGTCGCAAGCTATGCTAGTGTTCTGCATACTGTTATTCGCTTCCTTTCGGATCTTCATGCACGCTCAACGGAATTCAGGGACTTTGCATTGAACTCGGAATGGGTGAGGCTTCTGCTGTCAGCTCTCTATCCGGTCATCGTTAGCGCTGATGCGGTGACGCCTGAAACTGAGTTGAACTCTGGCGATACGGCGCTGACGTTTGAGGGGACCGATGTGATCATTCGTCCGATCGGTGGTAGTGCTTCAAATGCCACACCTATTGTGCGAACGACAAGCGTGGATCCAGTGCCATCACCTCAGTCGACACCACCCAAAGGCACGCCACTGAGAAGAGCCTCGTCATTTATCCTTCTTACCCAGCAAAAGTCACCAGTGGGACCCAGTCCAGCCCGCTTGAACCCAGCACTACCACCATTGAGATCAGCACCAAGCAAGAAACCCAGTAGCGATATCTTGGATGGACTACTGGAGCTGGTGGTGAATGTCTTCATGGACCAACTACTCTCACGAAAAGATTTCCCAGGGTTTGGCTTGTTCACCAAGGTCCCACCCGGCTTCCGTGAACATCAGGCGTACTTTGAGTCTTATATCTTGAAGCATGTCATTGCCCAGTTGACGAATAATATCCAGCTCAACCAGAAAGCAATATGCGAGCCCCGTGTACTCACCAATCTTTCACGATTCTGCACGCATATGTCGGAAGCCATTTTCGAGGGATGGTTTATGAATGGCGCTGAAGCAATGATTGACTTTGTCGGCATGCTACTCGAGTTCCTGCAACGTCCCGACATTTCGACACTCAAGAGCGTCCGACTTTGCCACCAAGCTGTCGCCACCATCCGAAGCTGTTTATTGAGGATCATTCTCTTGAGGTTATCTGATCTTGACAACCCAGAGACTACACTGGTAGAGGCCAAGCAGTTCATGGACAAGATGGTTTACTGGCAAATGTCAATCCTCGGTTGCTTTACCAGTGAGGACGAGTTCCTCAAACTCTTCTGGTATCAGCTCTACACAAAGCTCATTGGTGACAAGATGCCCCTGCGTATTGCGGCAGCTAACTTCTTACGCATTATCTTGGTGCAGAAACCAGAAGAATCTGTTACTTTAATCCGTTCATGCATGTCCCCAGATCAAAAACAGCTTTCGAAGGACTTCCAGAAGTTGACAGGTGTGGATGATGAGACGTTCGTTGATTGGGTTGACAAACATCGCCCATCGTTGGACGTCCTGTTCTTTGGCGGTATGTCAAAAACCTGGGAAGATTTCGTCAGTTCAGAAAATGTGCATACTGCAGAGACAGCCAAAGTTCGCCTGGCCAAACGCAAAGACAAGCTCAGATCGTTGCACGCGGAGAGCGTCAATACAGACAAGATTCTTCTCAGCCATGACATTGGTAACAGCGCATGGATGAAGAGCATCTATAACTCTGAGTACTTCAAGTATCAGCGACTGATGCAGGATCAACAAGATGATCTTGTCTTCCTGAGCGCAGCTTACAACAAGATGGAGCGGGATCTTATGAGGCCTGGTGCTGTGTTCAGTGAGGCAGCTACTCCCAAATGGAAGCTTGATCGTACAGAAGGACGGAATCGAATGAGGCTGAGAGTTCTCCCGGATTTTACAATCAGCAAGGACGAGTATCAGCCGAAGAGGAAGGCTAGTGAAGTGTTGCAGACTCTCCGAATTAATACATCTGCCAGTCCAGCGCCTTCGATCACAGCTTCTGCTGTAACGCCAACAAAGCCAAGCGCTGCATCAGCCCTGGATGGCAATGCCGAGCAGCCTCAATTTACTGAAGAGCCCGAGTCCACTGAGCCAGCAGAACAGCCCAGTTCTGGTGTTGCGCCCGAGGATGACTTTGAACTTGTGGACGACCCCAATGATCCTAACGAAGGAGATGAAGGCTTCGAAGACAAAAACCGCAAGGTGATGCGACGATTGGAACGCGGTGATCAAGTTCAGTCTGCATACAATATTTCGCGCATCATTGGCCTGGAAGCATGTGAGGGAATCCTCATAATAGGCAAGGATGCCCTTTACATAATGGACAACGTGTTCCAATGTGCCAATGGCGACATTGTCAATGTCTGGCAAGCTCCTCCCGAAGAGCGCGATCCTTTCTCTCAGATCGTCACAGATGCGAAGACTTCTGAGAAGCGGCAGAACAATAAAGAGCAAGAATCAAGACATTGGCGTTGGCAGGATGTTATCAGTATCTCAAAACGTCGATTTTTGTTCCGAGATGTTGCGATTGAGGTGTTCTTCACCGATGGCCGAAGTTACCTCTTGACGACAATCAACCCAGTGGTACGGGATAATTTATTTGTCAAGATGCTCAACAAAGCACCTCATACAAGCGGCGCAAACACTCTCCCCAATCCTGAAGATGCTTGGCGTTTGGAGTCCCTCAAGGTCTTTGACGAGTTACCTCAAGGATTCGGATCCAAGTTTGGAACATTCTTCAACTCATCACCTTGGAATCCCATCCTTAAGAAATGGCAGAAGGGGGAAATCTCCAACTTTCATTACCTCATGATGGTCAACACCATGGCTGGCAGGACTTTCAATGATCTGACCCAATATCCAGTATTCCCATGGGTCCTGGCTGACTACACGAGCGAAGACTTGGACCTTGATGATCCCAATACCTTCCGTGATCTGTCGAAGCCAATGGGTGCACAAACACCGAACAGAGTTGGAGGCTTCGTCGAGAGTTATAATGCTTTGGCAGAGATTGGGGAGATACCATTCCACTACGGTACACATTACTCTTCTGCCATGATTGTCTCATCGTACCTGATCCGTCTGCCACCTTTTGTTCAATCATACATCCTGTTACAAGGTGGAAGTTTCGATCATGCCGACCGATTGTTCCAGTCAATCCCAGAAGCGTGGAAATCAGCATCTTGCAAGAACAAGGCTGATGTGAGAGAACTCATCCCCGAGTTCTACTGCCTACCGGAATTCCTGACCAACGTCAATGGCTACAACTTTGGCAATCGCGAGAGCAACGGTGTTAAGGTCGACCACGTTGAGCTACCGCCATGGGCCAAAGGCGATCCTAGGATCTTCATCGCCAAGCACAGAGAAGCGCTCGAAAGTCCATATGTGAGCGAGAATCTTCACCAGTGGATTGATCTCGTGTTTGGGTACAAGCAGCGAGGCGAAGCAGCTGTGGAGAACCTCAATGTGTTCCATCATCTCTCGTACCGTGGTGCGACAGATCTGGATAGCATCACCGATGCAAAGGAGAGGGCTATTCTTGCAGGTGTGATCCACAACTTTGGGCAAACACCTCACCAAGTGTTTATGAAGTCTCATCCTGCTCGAGAACATGTCAAAAGTCCGGTTAGGCGATTGGACACGAGCGTGTTTTCGCTGGGCTGTCTACCGCACCCACTCCTTGGTAAGAACTCTGTATACTTGACTTTTACACATATTGACTGCTCCTCGACAGAAAGCCACGAACGTGTAGCTTCCCTCATCCACGCCTCCAAACTCGACCGCTTACTGTGCGCTTCTCCCTTCCGCCTCAACTTCCCACCATACGATAAATTTCTCGAATGGGGATACGCCGACAACAGCATTCGCTTCTTCTTCAGTGACAACCGAAAGGTAACGCAAAACCTTGTCCCACGATCTGGCCACGTCACTAACCCACCAAAGCCTGCTGGTCTCTTCGAGAACCTTCACATTGGCCAGATCTCTTGCGCTTGTTTTGCCGACTCAAAAACCTTGATCACTGCTGGAGAGGATTGTGTTGTTTCAGTGTATGCACTGCAGACTACGCCTGGTAAACCGGTCGAGCTGTTGCCAAGGTCTAGTCTTTTTGGACATAAATCGCCGGTTACGACAATTGCAGTCAGCAAGGCCTTCAGCACGCTTTTGACTGTGTCTGCAGATGGCCAAGCATTCTTGTGGGATCTGAACCGACTTTCGTTCATCCGAAAACTGCCATTGGTGCGACCTGTCGAATGTGCGCGTATCAACGACATTTCAGGCGAGATTCTTCTCTGTTCTGGACCTAATGTGATACTATACACTCTCAACGGCACACTACTTCTGGAACAGAATGTCTGCTTCGAACAAGACGACTACATCCACTCATGCGCCTTTTACGAAGGTGCTGGCAACGAATGGCTTGACAATTACCTGATCTTTACAGGCCACAAGCGCGGCAGAGTGAATGTCTGGCGACGCAGCATTGTGGGCAGTCGATGGACGCTTGAGCTCCTCAGAAGGCTTGACCATGTTGACTATAAGAACGATAAGGGAGCCAACACAGAGGCAGGCATAACGTGTATCAGCCCAATGCCAACATGCGTCTACACGGGAGATGATGACGGTCGAGTTGTAAGTATCTCCCACTTCTTTAGAACCCTCACACTAACAATCCTAGTACGAATGGAATCTACTTAGCAGGGAGAGATAGAGTTTTTCCTTACCAAATCGGACATCAGTTCGATATGACCACCGACATAGCCTCGTATGATTAAAGAGAGGGAAGATATATTGTTTTTGGCTTCTTGCACATCGCTGCGGCGTTTTCATGTTTGAGCTTATACGCATGTTTAGAAAATCAACGACTCGCGCACATCCACACACACACACACACACACACATATATATATATAGGGATCGAAAGCTTGTAGACAGCCGGTGGATGGGACTGATTGTAGAAAATCGAATTGAAGCGTCAACTGGTGCTGTATCTCTCGTCTCTTTCTTCCTCTATGATATTCTCCTGTTCCACATTGGGAAACGCCGTAGTTTGTACAAGATGTGCTCGTCGCTTTTCCGAGCCGTGATATTTCCTTTGCCTTCAATTCGAGATCTTAATCGTCGTAGCCGCTGAGCTGTTTCCTGGGACCAGAGGGAACTGCGCATGTTAGCCTTGTATTTCGAGGTCGAGGTTAAGGTCGAGGAACGCACTGGGATAGGTCACGGGAACAGGAGGAGCATCGATATCGCCAAAGTAGTGTCGGATCGGAGGAACAATTGGCATGGCGACGGGACCTGCTGCACCGATGATGACGGACCAGAAGAGGGCGGGACGCTCGCGGGCTGCCCAGCGGCAGTACTTGAGGGGAGTTTGCCAAAAGAGAGGCGCAGCAGACATGATGGCCTTTGCAATTAATTAGCAAACACAGAGGAAATAGCGGGGGGAGAGGTCGTACTCAATTGACGAGATGGTGTTTGTCGTCGGATCTTGGTGGTGATGATGGTCTCGAGCAACGGTCCAATCGTATCCTCGGAAAAACCAAGCCGCGGGCATCGGATTATTTCTCACTGTAACTTTTACAGAGATGGAAGCTTAGAACTTACTACCATAAAAGGACTAGCGCATCCGCGTTTCAACATCCCCCATCCCCCACTGAAGGCTACGTATCCCTAAGGTACGCAAGCTACAGCCCGTAGGTTCCACTGAGAGCTTCTATCTCGCAAGCTGTCCAGTCTAAACTTGCACCAAACATAAATCGCCAACTGCAACTCAACCACATTCTCACCACACAATGCGGTCACTTTTGAGTCTCGTGGTCTTTCTCTTTGCGGCGCTGGTTTCGGCCGTGAGCACAACTGGTAATCGATTATTGGTTGTTCTTGATACTCCCAAGGACAAGGAGGCGTATACTACGTTCTTCCGCGACTTGTCTGGTATGAATCTCGAAGAATTGGTTTAGAGGATCAAGCTTACAATTGTTAGAACGGGGCTATGATATCACGTATGAGACACCAAAGAGCAATGATGTGTCATTGTTCAAGCATGGTGAGAGGAGTTATGATCACCTCGTCTTCCTCCCCACCAAGATCAAGGGTTCGTCATGTCTTGTTTCTTGAGAATACAGCTTTACTGACTGGCGCAGGTCTGGGACCCAATTTGACTCCAACTGCCATCGTCGACTTCATCAATGCCGGCGGAAACATCCTCTTGACAATGTCCTCGACTCATAAAGTCCCCGTTACTCTCGTCTCCGTCCTCGACCAACTCGATATCACTATTCCTGCTGAGCGCAATGGCAAGGTCGTGGACCACTTCGCCTATGATGCTGTTTCCGCCGCCGAGACACACGATACCCTCGTTCTCGACACCCCCTGGAACGTTCGTCCTGGTCTTAAGGATTACTTCGAAATTCCCGGCGCATTCATCTCCGTTCCTCACGCCATCGGCCACACTCTCGGCTCTGGTCCTCTTCTTACACCTATTCTTCGAGCTCCTCCCACCGCTTACAGTTACAACCCCAAGGAGCAGACCGATACCGTTGAGCCTGATGAGTTGTTCGCTGCTGGAAAGCAACTTTCTCTCGTTTCCATCTTCCAGGCTCGCAACTCTGCGCGCGTCACCGTTATTGGCTCTGCTGAGATGCTCCAGGACAAGACCTTTGACACCAAGGTTGCTCGTAAGGGTGGAAAGGCTACTTTCCCTGCCAACAAGGAGTTTATCACCACCTTGGCTGGCTGGACTTTCCAAGAGTTGGGTGTTCTGCGAGTGAACAAGATTGAGCACCACCTCAAGGGTGATAACGAGACTAACCCTGAGCTGTACCGCATCAAGAACGAAGTTGTATGTAGAGATCTCCCCTAACAGTGCTGGCTTTGCTAACAAACCGCAGACCTACAGCATCTCTATCTCTGAGTGGGCCTGGAACAACTGGCAACCCTTCCACGCCCCTGGCGATGACCGCCTCCAGCTCGAGTTCTCCATGCTGTCACCTTTCCACCGCATCTCCCTGAAGCCCGTTCACGTCGGCGAAAACGAGACTATCTACGGCACCGACTTCGTCCTGCCCGACCAGCACGGCATCTTCAACTTTATGGTCAACTACAAGCGCCCTTACCTGACCTATCTTGAGGAGAAGCGAACCGTCAGTGTTCGACACATGGCTCACGACGAGTATCCCCGAAGTTACGTGATCAACGGCGCTTGGCCCGGCTTGGCTGGTATCTCAGCTACTGTTGTTGGATTCCTGTCGTTCTGCATTGTTTGGATGTACAGCCAGCCTGTGAAGAGTGCCGCTGGAGCTAAAAAGACGCAATAGAGGAGGAACAATGTACGAGTAATTTTTGCTACAACACCACGATAAGATTCGTGTTTCTGTTGTTTTGTAGAGTGGGATCAAAAGTGAAATATAGAATGCGCATTTGTCTTTCCTACAGCTATCAAATGTCTACGACTACCTTATGTGACTTGAGATACGAAGATGTCATGACTCCCTCAGATTAGCTCTCTTGGGTTCTCACTGACAACTCGCGGCAGTGGACAAGTAAATGCCCTTGCGATCATCCTAGATGATGCCCGCCGCTGTTGCCTGCAAATTTGGCTTTTTGGTCGATTGATCATCACCGGGCAACAAATTCGTATCTCAAAGATCTCCCCTATCCCCCATACTGTCTCTTCAAGGCCAAGCCTGCTCCGATTGAAAACTATATCATGCAAATCACGAGTGTCTCTGTATCCCTGCGAACGCCCCATGAGAGGGTTCGCAAGGGAAGAGAACGACTTCACGCAAAGGGAATTATCGTCACTGCGGCCACTCTAGGCACTTGCGAAGAATACATGAACGAAAGAATGAAAGGAAATACTTCAAGGTCTGCTCAGATTTCTGTTCTCCTTTGAGGTACATGTTCGCAACACACGTAGGTTTCCACGAGGGCATACCGACGAGTGAGGGAATCGCCAACTTTGGTGTGAAACAGTTGTCATCACAGCAGACCAGCCCACGGAGGAACCGTACAGGAAAAGAAAAGAAAATGCAAAAACGCCGAACGCCTTGAACTCCGTACGCCACGCAAGAAAAAGACACCAAAAAAGCTCCCGCCGGATCAAAAAACCCGGACCAAAAAACAAGACGAAATGCAGAGAAGAAAGGAAAGAAAAGCAAACCCCAAAAATACCCTGCCAAAAAGAGGACTGGTCAAACGACCACAAGAAAGCGCCAAACCAAGATGCCAAAAGACAAAACGGAAATGCAAGTTAGTTGATACATACCGGGGATAGTCACTTGACTGTGGAGGGGAAGGGTCGGGGAGGGCGAAGGTGCTGAAGTGAGGTGAAGGCATGGTGTTGAAGGTCGAAGGTGATGCAAAGTGAGGGCGGGAAGTCGGGCAAGGTCGAAGAGGTGAAGTGGTGAAGGCGGAAGGGAAAGACAAAAGAAAAGTCACGATAGAAAAAATAAGCTGTTGAGTCAAGCAGTAAGTGGTCGAAGCAAAAAGTGTATAGCAAAGGCAGACCAAATCGCAAGTCGAGAATGCGAAAGGTTGATGAAGAAGAAAAGAAAAGAGAAGCAGAGCAACCGGGGGGAGAGCCATCTATTTATGCTTCTCTGAGTGAGGAGTGATTGCGCATTCGGCGCTGCTAGTTTGCGTTGCCCGCAGGAGTTGGGCTTGGTGTTGAGAGCCGTCAACAGCTGCCAGCAGCTGTCAAGATATCGCCAGTCGTTGGTGAGGTTCAAGTCGCGTTGCGCAGCGCGTTACCTTAGGTTGGAGTAAGGTAAGGCTGAGGGGACGTGCGCAAGCTCAACTGTGGCGTTGTGGCACAGGTCAATTGGAGAAACGAGGCTGGCGTGGCTGGGAAAACTTCCCGTTGCTGGGGCGCGATCAACATCTCAACTTTGACAGTTACGTTGTCATTCTCTCCTCAATTCCTCTGACGCCGCAAATCCGTCAAAATGGTAAGTCCAATCCTCCGTTCTACCGTCGGTAACGCTCGACTGACATCTTCAGGCCCGTAACTCGGAAAAAGCCCAGTCTATGCTGTTTCGCTTCCGCGAAGCCCAAGCAGCAGACCTAGGCATCATCGACGCCGGCCGCACACGTCGTCCCAAGCTCATCACCGAAGTCCAAGCCATTCCCGCCTGCGAAAAATGGCGCGGTCAAGTCCTCAAAGAAATCTCGCGCAAAATGTCACGCATTCAAGACCCCATCCTGAGCGACTATCAAATCCGTGATCTCAACGACGAAATCAACAAGCTGATGCGCGAAAAGCACATGTGGGAGATTCAGATACGAAATCTCGGTGGACCCAACTACATGCGCGGCGGGGGAAAAATCTACGATGAGCAAGGACGTGAAATACCCGGTAGTGGAAAAGGATATAAATACTTTGGAAGAGCGAGGGAACTTCCTGGTGTGAAGGAGTTGTTTGAAGCAGCTAAGAATCAAGGCGAGGAGAAGCCGCTTGAGGAGAGACATGACATGAAGAGGAATGTTGACGCGGCGTATTATGGATATGCGCCTGATGAGGAGGATGAGGAGATGTTGGCGTATGAGGCTGAGAAGGAGAGGCAGGCTGTTGAGCATTTGCTTAAGACGGGGGGGAAGGATGTGCCGGAGGGGTG
>PVPY01000809.1:0-21842 GCA_002982035.1 Fusarium algeriense
CGCCGTTGGGGTCGGAGACGGAGCGGACATTGTCGTGAATGAGAATTCTTGTTTCTGCTGTGGTTCTCTTTTCAGAGAAGGCCGAAATTGTCGCGAGGCTCTGCGGCTGGTGGAGTCTCGCTTCGGTGGTGGGATGCGGAGAACGAAAGACCGGCCGGAGTTTGCAATCCCGGCGGTGGATGTTGCTTTTTTGGCGTCGCTTGGTGTCGGTAATGGAGAAGAGGGTTTGGTCCTTGGGTTGGAGTTGGTAATAAAAACTCAGAGGACAATTGGCGAAGGCCCGATAGAGATATAAATTGTGGTGAGAGATTAGAATATGTCATGAATTGACTTCGCGTCGATGCGAACTGGAGGCTCAGGCCATGATGGACAGTGCGTTTGTGCATTTACGGTATTCACGCACCGTCTTTCACATGAAGCTAGACATTCTACCTGTTTGAAGTCAATGCTTTTTCATGTCAGATCACAACTAAGTTGAAAGATCTTAGGAGGAATTCACAATAAAAAAACCAAGTGCTTAGGGAGTGTTTTGTCTCTCTTGTATTCTCATGATTCATTGCAGCGGGCACACTCAATGGTCAGATGATCTCATAAATATCTTTTCAAGTTGCTTGCTACAGGGTAGCATTCGGCTTCTAGAAGCTGTCAGAGCTATCAGTTTCTGCCTTGTTCTCGTTCCTGGATCGAGGTGCTGCTATCACATCCTTGAACAAGATGACGTATCAATAATTATGTTCTTATAGGACAGCATTTTTGCACTCTTATCGAGAAGCTGGGATATCTATACATGCCGATCGAGCAACATTGTGACAGTTCAAATCCTGTCTGTGTCCTCCATTTACGCGCTCTCACGTGATGTCGCGCTGAACTGAGCCGCGACTGGCCCCGCCGACTCCCAATGCCTCTCAGGAAGCACAAAGAGAGGCAACTCTTGAACCTTGACGTCTTCCTCAAACCTTCTTATCAAGATCGACAAAATGGTAAAACGCGATCACCATACGCTGCTGATGTCTACCAATGCTAACAATACCTCAGACTGACGTCGATGACGCAAACATCTCGGTGCGCTTCAAGCACGGCATCCATACCATCTATCTCTTCATCGACGCCCTCGCCCCCTTCTCCAACGCCTCCACTGAACTCCTCAATGTTGTAAGAGAACGATACCCCGATGGTCTTACCAAATCGCTCGATTCTCGTGACAAGACTGTAATCGATGCGGACTCGACTCTTGTCTTTGGCGCATTGAAGAATCCGAATGATCCCTCGGCCGGATGGGTTAGACTCAAGACTGGTGATGGAGAGAAGACGCCGACGGCGTTGGGTTTGAAGAACAACAGTCTTCTTGCGTTTGCGGTGGTTGATGGGGAGGATGATGACCCAGAGTTTGAGGTGGAGTGGCCAAAGGAGGATGAAGAGCTTTACGAGGAATAAGTTTGGCATGGAGCTCAGCATGCGCGAAGATCGACCTTCTCTGACGACCTGATATGCACAACGATTTTCATTAGGAGGCGAGTCTACGAAGTGAGGCTGATGCTAGAGAACTACACCACAAAGGGATCATGAAAGGAACCTATCGTGAGATACCGAAATGCACCTGCAGGATTATCGAGAAGACCTGAAAGAAAATATTAAAGTAGATACCCAATTAAAAACTTCACATGATAGCGAACAAGGATGAGCTCAGCTCTGGAGAAGATCATCAGGGTAGCATGCAAGGTAAAAGCGTCCCCTGGTGTCGCATTGACGGCAGTATCACAACGCCAAAGTCACGACGTTTAATTTACAAAATCAAGCATATTTTCAAGAATAAAGAAACTCGCCCTTGTTTTAATTCCGTCTTACATGACTCGCTGAATCAATGATGCGGCACTGCTCTCCTGAAAAAAGGGGTCCCTGTCGCATGACTAAGCCATTTAAACTTCACGTGTCGTCAATTCAATTCCGTCTTCCAGGGGTACCTTAAACTAGGGACCAGCACCAACTCTCCTTTCCACGACCCTCAACTTTGAACCTTTGCGCCGCTCTCAACAACGCCCCGTTGGCTTCTTCAAAACATCTCCAACGTGGCTTGCGCATGAGGTCGACTACATGAAAGTCGTGGCTTTTCTCCGCCATGGCCTGGGCCTACTGGTGCCGCTCTCGATAGCCTTCACCATCTACCTCTACATCTTCCCTATTGTGCAAGGATGCGCGTTCCCCGTTAAGTCGAGAGATAGTAACGAGGCTTATGACTTGACGAAGAAGTTTCACTGGCCTTCGAAGCCAACTGCCGACGATCATGCTAAGCTTGCGCCTTTTCGACTCCTTGCGCTGGGAGATCCGCAGCTAGAAGGCGATACCTCGATTATTACGAACTACCTTGGCACTTTTCCTCATGTTGTCAGTGTCTACAAGCATGCGACGTTTCAGACAACGCACTGGTGTTTCCGCGAGCGAGTGCGAAAGATAATACACGATATTGTCGATATAATCATGGAGGATCTTCCCTACTACCTCATGTCGCAACGAAAACGATTCGATCTATGGGGTAACGATTTTTACCTGGCGCATATCTACCGTCAAGTCAACTGGTGGTCAAATCCTACCCATGTGTCAGTGCTGGGCGATCTTGTGGGTAGTCAGTGGATCGACGACAAGGAGTTTGAGAAGCGAGGCCGACGATTCTGGAATCGTGTGTTTAAGGGAACCGAGAGACTGTCTGACGAACTGGCGCAGACCCCGAGTAATGATTACAACATTTCTGGAGTTTTGGATGGGAGCGATGAAGCGAAGCTTTGGAAAAAGAGAATGCTCAACGTGGCAGGAAACCACGATATTGGATACGCTGGAGATTTGACTGAAGAGCGATTGGAGCGCTTCGAACGAGTTTTTGGAAAGGCGAACTATGAGCTGCGGTTTGAGCTCCCCATCACGGATCCCGAGACGATAGCTACGATGTACTCTGCTTCCAACCCCGAGTCGAAACGAGTTATCCCCGAGCTTCGCATTGTTGCTGTCAACGACATGAACCTCGATACACCAGCGAAGTCTATTCCTCTCCAGGATGCAACCTACGGCTTCATAAACAACGTCATTTCATCCGCTGGCTCTGTTCAATACCAGGGACAATTCACTTTGATCCTCACACACATTCCAATGTACAAGCCTGCAGGCATCTGCGTTGACGCACCCTTCTTCGACTTCCACTCTGAAGCAGATGGTGGAGGTCTCAAGGAACAAAACCAACTCAGTTCCGATGCCAGCAAGGGTTTCTTAGAAGGAATCTGGGGCATGAGCGCAAAGAGAACTGCGCCCGGCGGTGGCTACGGCCGAGCAGGTCTAATGCTCAACGGCCATGACCACGCCGGCTGCGATACGTACCACTACATCAACCAAACAAACGGCACAGATGCCTCCCAACGTCAATGGGAAGTAAAATCCTGGTCCGAAGCACAAGCTCTGAAAATCCCAGGAAGCGATGGCATACCCGGCCGACGCGAGATCACAGTCCGCAGCATGATGGGCGACTTTGGCGGAAACGCCGGCCTGTTGAGTCTATGGTTCGACCAGGATACGTGGGAGTGGAAGTATGAGTACGCCACGTGTCCGCTGGGAAGTCAGCACTTCTGGTGGTTTGTGCACATCTTTGACTTTATCGTGCTGGTGTGGCTGCAGTCGTACGGTGTGCTTTCTGTGATGGAGGCTTATGGTGTTGATGTGGACGGGCCGTTTTGGAGAGGCGTTGCACGGATGAAGGAGTTTGTGCTAAGGAAACGAAGTGTTGTTGCAAAGAAGAAGGAGTAGGGCTTGGATAAAATATGTTTGCGTAGTGATTTCTTAATAGAATACAAAGCGTTCTGATTTCATCACTTGGATATGAGTATGAGTGTTTCGCTTGGGATTGCCGTTCGGTGAATTATGTTGGGTGAACGAGTGTTGGGCCGAGACATTTTCGCGAGGGAGGCCGGAGTTGAGTAGGCATTGCGAGGCGCAAGGCTGGAATAGGATTAGGGTTGTTGTATAAGGGGTGTTTCTGGTAACGGTGATGGTTGTGATACTGATGGTAACGGTGTTGTACAAAGATCAGGGACGCGCGGCGAGGTTGTACCAAACGGTCGTGGTGTATTGCCATGAAGTTGCCAGGTCTGAGGTTGAAGGCATCGCGAGCTGCTGTCACTGTGATGAGGGTATGAGGATCTGATCCTTTGGCTAGTATCGAGCTTTGTCATGGTGTAGATACCTTCACCATTCAGTCATTGTACATGTCTTATCTGATCATATTCTTTGATGTTATTCCAGCACTCTTTTAAGAGTCCCCAGGATCACAAACTTCCTGATTACCAATACTACCACCTATAAACACAAGTCTAACAGTATTACTCACGATCGATTCTTTCAGCTGACACGGACCAGATCCCACGCAACGCCATGATGTAAAAGACTATTGCGCGTGGTCTTCCACGCCGGTAGCATCAACACCATGGTGATACAACCGTTGGGGTTGCCTAGCGACCACATAAATCTGCCAGATGCGGCGACCAAGTTTATCATCGTGGAAGAGTCTCTGTTGCGCAGGATCGTGTGTAGAGTATGATCAAAAGAACGGCTGTTTGTGCGAGATCAAATGACTGACTACATAAACCCAGGACCAGACGGCTGGGTCGATGGAGTTTTGCCTGGCCTTAGTCAAACGAGAACTCTCTACCTAGAGAATACTTTCTTTCAAAGCTCATTGAGATATAGCCTGTACCATGTTATCTCTTCGAGGGCTTGCTGTCTTGATCCTTCTGGGTGTTGTTGACGGTGTCCCGCGACCTGACGAGGGAGCAGTTCTACACCATGCAAAGCACCTGAGAGATATCGCTGACGGTATCGCTACCGACATGCTCGGTCCTCAAACAGACTACAGAACAATGCCACCAGGGACCTACACCGAGACAATCTCAACAGGCCTGGTCAGAATAATCGTCGTCAACGAACCAACACCTACAACAGCCAATCAGGCAAAATGTCCAGCAGAGTGTGATTGCACAAGGATAAAAGATAAGAACAGCGATGAGTAAGTACTAGTCAACCTCACCTCACAAAGGTACTGATGCGCTCAGATACGCCCAATGCGTAACCAACGCAGAGTGCAGACCGTGCAGAGACCCCAGTCTCACATCCTCATCAATAACAAAGCCAAAGGCGACATGTCCCGCTGAATGCGACTGCACAAAGATCAAAGATGAGCAAAGCCAAGAGTATGTTTGTCTCCTACATTATCACGAGATGTTACTGATAAGGATATAGGTACTTTCAATGTATAACAAACGCCAACTGTCGAAGCTGCAGAGTCGGCATGTCACCCAATTAGACAAAACACGTGAGAGGGACAATTGAGTTCATTGCATAGCATGGTATTGTAGTGACAAGAATCTGCTCCGTCACATTAGGTAGCTAGATAAATTTTACAAAAAAAAAAAAAAAAAAAGAATGCGTTTTCCCCGAAGCTTGTTAAATGCAACGCTAAATTTGTTGGGACCCGTGATTATTGCTCTGTTGTTTAACAGCAGCAGTCGAAGCACTCAAGACAACACTCGCATGTCTCGCCGCAGAGCCAGCAGCAGCAGAGTGTAGCGAGACTGTGATTTGTTAGTATTTGCTGAAGATAGTAGAGCGGACGGTGAGACTTACCATGTGTATAGACAGCCGTGGCTCTTTTCTTCTTTTGGTGGAGGGGCTTGCTGATACTGCATCTGTGGTTGCATCTGTTGATCGTTAGAAACTGGTGATCTTTTGTAGAGCTTCAAACCTACAGGAGGGGCATAGCCCTGAGGGGGAGCGGGAGGATATCCACCCTGGGAGTAGTATCTGTCAAACATTAGCCTCACTCCAATTCAATATCTTGTCAAGAGGTTTACTTACTGTCCTTGGTTGTTGTCGTAAGGCGCAGACATTGTGATAGAGGTTTTGGGATTGTAACTTGTAAGTGTGTAAGAAGAGAGTTGGAGACAGGAAGAGAAGAGCGTCAAGTTATATTAGCCATCTGTGTTTCTGCTTGGGATGAAAAAAGGGTCACAGGGGGCGCAGTTGTAGACCAGACGAGACGCTGATGATCTGTATCCTTCTTGGCTCTTTGACTGTGACCTTGGCGTAATAACGGGTATCCCGTGGACAAGGCCGATTTAACCGTGGTCTTGGCACCTTTCTTACTGACAATCACCAACTCTAACACTCGCTATCTTTACTGTATAATGACTTACTGGTTGACTTTCAACTATCGCTAGTCACGTACTAACAGCAGATCGGTTATACCGGCACGTTCCGTTACGAATCGGCAAATGATATTTGGTTTTGGCCCGTCTGTTCACTTTAAAATGTTAAATTGCACTCTTCGGGAGCTCTCGGCTGAGACTCTAAGGGCCTTGGGAACTCCACTGCGAATTGACGTTACAGGGGTTGTGGGCCTTGGCAATTGCGCGTCCTTATGGCTGAGCTTCACTCCTGCATGAAGGGTCTTTCTTGGCTAGAGGTTGGGCTTCAGATTGTTGACTAGCAAATGCCTGATCGACTCTCAATGACTTTTGTTAACGAATTATCACGATTTTACGAGCCACAATTCTTCATAGGGCCTTTCGTATAAACTATTGACCCTCACCGTATTCTTGATAAAGAAGCTGATTCTCAGGCTCTCAGCCTTGCTACTTGTCCCGTTCCGTCTCTTGTCTTGAAACACTCCTTACCGCTGTATTCCCGAACCCTGCACGAATAATGCTGTCGAAAGCCGCGGAGACCGATACCGTGTAACGCGCGTTGTTTAGCCACTGAATATTCGCTCCCGAGTGCGGCTGAGTGTTGGCAGCTTTGTCTCAGCTTCGCTGTCGATGTTGAGTTGAAGGATAAACATTATCGTTGAAACTTTCCGTTGTATCGCTCCCTGGTAGACGCCACGTGAACTGATGGACAAGTTTAATCTATGTCAAGCGCTTAACCGCGGCTATCTTTGGTGATTCTCTCGCGCATGATCTGAAGCGGCTCGTTAAAGTACGTCCTGATGCAATACGGCAATCAATCCAGACGCTCTCATTCCGATTCACGCTCCGATTCTTGACTCGACCTTAGCGAAGCGACCGCAGAAAGTACAGTAGTCAACCTATCGACATGCTCCCGAATGCGCTGCGCGGCCTCCTTCGCACTCAATTTCGTGACGTCCAGCACCAACTCAGTCTCACTCCCGAAACGATAAATCTCCTCGTTCTGCAGAACGGCTCTCAAGACCTTCTCGTCCGTAAGCCTGGCGCTTACGGTTTGACTGCGCGTTATATTGATCGCCCTCTTAATATTCTCCTCCATCTCGCATTCTAGCACGACCGATAAGAACGGAACGCGTCGCTTCTTCGCCGCAGCTTGATAATCCTTCGCACCTATTTCTCCCACTGGGCTATCCTCTCGCGCATCGGTAAAGATCCACGTTGTGTCCTTCGTGTATACGGATGTCGCGATTTCGTTGAGCACGTACCGCCGTAGACCCGTTCGCATCTCATGGTAGCCGGGAGATGTTCGATCGACGATGGCATCGACGGGGTCGATGAGGAAGTGATTGTGGTAGACTTTTGAGTTGGAGAGTAATTGCTGCAGCTCCTTCGCGATGGTGAACTTCCCGATGCCGGGGTAGCCGTTGAGGTAGATGAAGCAAGGCATCTTGCCGCAAGATGGGCGTGATGTCTGACAACAGGGCTGAGAACGCGATTTTCGCCCCCGTCTTGTGCTGAAATGGTTCGTGAATGATTGGGAGAATGGAGGTTCTCGGATTTTGTAGCTTGATGGAAGGCGAGTCACTGAGATGCTTTCGTCACTGAGCCCTCCAACCGTGACCACTCGACGGCAGGCGCGATAAACTCAAATTGATACCCGAAACTTTGGTCATGCCACCAATCTTCGCATGTCCTGCTCAAGAGGATCGAGAACTCCAGAAACCACATCTCCTTGAAAACAGCATGAGCCTCCAGTTGTACCTATTTGCATGTGCGATCTCAGGCATCGCTCAACCGCGTTGTAATACCCAGAGCCGCCAGTCATCATGACACGTCCCAGAAGTTTATTGGCAGCCTCATAGTCAAGAATATGTCTTGGTGAACCAGACTCTAATGTCTGATTAGGAGCTGAGTCAAAGCTTGCTATCGGCTGGCCTAGAATGAGCTCGATGAGCAGAATTCCGAGGTATAGCATAAATGGGTTGGTTGGTGACGCTGATGCATTGACTCTGGGATATTCTGGGAAGTGTCTGAGAACAAATACATGTTGAAATTGATGAACACCGCCTTTTTGAGCAATGTAGATATCCTCACTTCTTGGAATATCCGTGACCCAAGGCGTGCCCTGTATCTGCAAGACACCACAAGCAATCATCCAAGCCAGGCGTAGCTTATCGCCATAAAGCAGACCCGGATCTTGTATAACTTGCTTTAACGGTACCAAAGACCATTCTTCACAACTGCCCAGACATTCAAGCGTATACGCGTCGTACTTGTGGGGTTTTGTCATGTGGCAGTGTTGAATATGTCCGCACTTCTCCCCTTGCTTCTTCTTTCCCATCGTTTGCATTGCTTCGCAGAGATTGCTGATGTTCTTAGAACAAACGGGCTCTGACATTACTCTGAGGGTGTTGAGAGTGAGGTTTGACAGAGCTGATTCAATGACAACTGTTTGCGACTGTTGACTGTTTGTTGAAGAGGTAGTTGGCGGCATGGCAAATCCAACTGTCTTTCTTGAAGTGGCTGTGCTTCGTGCTGTGAAAGATACCGTTGCTGTCTTCGAGTCTTCTCCGCTCTTCAGAAGAATTGCATTCCACTGTTTGGAAGTATCTGTGTGCGATGCCGTCAGGTACGAAACGGCAAGCTGGAACTGCAACTCTTTGATAATATCCTCATCGTCGTCCTCAGGAACCACCGTCCGTGATGGAGGTGTAAGTCTGAGGCCAACATCATGTAGATCAATGCACTTGCAACTCATAGTAGAACGCAGGGCGTGATATATCCCGCTCAGCATACCGTTGACGAGCTTATTCAATCTTCCTTGAGACCGAGACTTTCTTTGTGATTCGAGATCTGTGTTCAGGACAGCTAACCTTTGAAGAGCTGAGACACCATCACGTATTCTTGTCAGAACTTCCTCATGGTTTGACTTCTGAAGTATGAAAGTGGCCCGTTTAAATTGCTTTTTAATCGAAGAGCCTTCGGCCCATTCAGCCTGTTACAGTTAGCTGAGACACAAAGCTGATGAGGTAGCAAGCTTCCCACCTTTCCGTCTGTGCCAACCTTGAGTTTCTCCATCATCTCCTCAATAGCTTCCCTCATGTCCTGTACTCTGTCATCAAATACCTGTAGCGACGTCCAAAGCCTCAAGCGCAGCTTGTTGAAGACTTCTTCTTCCTTCCAAAGATCCCCAAATGGGTCTCGAATCATTTCCTCAATTCGGGTCTGCGGTGCGATCCCTATGAGGAGCTTCTCACAGATATTCTGGAGGTTGACGTGCTCAGTTTTGAGCGTTAGGATGAGGCTCTTGAGAATTCGCTTGTAGGATCGGAAATTTTGGAGTGTACCGAGACCCTTCATGTAGCATTCTAATGCGGAAACCACGATGGGTATACTGCCAAGCACGATACCGGCGACTTCGAAGCCCGACATTTCGAGTTGGTAGAAGAGTGGAAGTACGGTGAAAAAAGCCTGGGGGGATATCCAGCTCTCAGTCGGGTCTCGTTCAGCTGGGGGGAGTTGAAAATAAGAGGGGTTGCGGCTGACCTGCAGGTTGATCTTGACCAACAGCACCTGCAGATAGCAAGCGCCTTCCTGGGTCCTCATTAAAGGAATGCGTCGTGCCGCTTTTCTCTTTCTCTGGACTGACAAGTCTCGCAATCAAATACAAGGCTCTGCACTCATTTTTTGCCTATAACCATGAGCTCAATTGTTGATCATGTCTCGGCTTGTCTTCAAAGGTTCAACAATCTCTGCAATTCTCCCGACATATGGGCAGAAGGCCTCCCAGATGAGAGTCACCAGCGCAATTCGTACGACATATCGGCGTTAAGGCTCCAGAACGAGCTAAGTCGATTCAAGGTCTGGAGTGGAAATATCGGTGCTCATAGGAAGGGCAAAAGCTCGCTCGATCACAGACTTCGAGATTCATCAAATATTCGGGACCAGGTGGTTGAGGTTCTGAAAGACTTGGAAGAGTCCCTACAAGATGGCAAGCTTGTTGAAATTGAACTCGTCGACTCATTCTGACTTTAGCAGCAAATGATATACTTACGGGGCAAACAACGCCATGGGACGAAGACCTGCCCGCAGCTGGGTTGTCAGGCGGCGATTCGGACGGCGACCCATTCTTTCGGGTTCACGCACTGGGGCAGTCTGAGCTGGCACAGATATTTGACGCTGTGGCGGAAGACATAAATTGCCTGTTCAGACTCTCAGTGTCAATTCACAATCCCTCTCCTCACGACCGCTTCAAAAAAACATTTTTGACAGATACATCTGGTTACGAGCCATTTGACATCCAGCATGTTTGCAACAAGCTCTCCAAGGCCCCAAAACCCATTGCGGAAAGACTTGGCAAGGCTATTTCTCGACGAAGGCAATACTTCAAGTACAGAGAGTTGCACCACAAGAAGTTAGCAAGCGGACTTGATCATGATGACAAGGAGATGCAGAGTACTATTGCCTCTTCACTTCCAAAGAAACTCAAAGCTAGATGGGCCAATCTGTTTTGACCAGGAGGTGGACAATACTTCTGATACTGATAGGTCGCAGACGTCCTGGGCAACATCTGCTGCAAATCCAGAGCGCCGAAAAATACCACATTTTCCAGCAGAAGCAGAGAATGGACCGTTCGAGTGCCCGTTCTGCTTTATGATGATATCTATACCTTCGAGGACCCTATGGAAGTGAGTTTCCCGGCTCCTGGCTACGTAAAACTCACTAATACGAGTTCATAGAAAACACGTCTTCTCAGACTTGTTCCCGTATATATGCGTGGAACTAGATTGTCCAGCCCCAGATCAAGACTTCCAGAGACGTCACCAATGGGCAGATCATGTCAGGAAACATCATTGGAAGACATGGAACTGCAGTCTCGGATGCAGCGAGTTCTTTGCCTCTTCTAGAGACATGAGACGCCATCTGGTGCAAAAACATCCAGAAGCTGCGGAACTGACTCACCTCGACAGTCTCCTCACTTTGTGCGAGAGGCCTAGGCCAGAGAACGAACCAACAGACTGTCCCCTGTGCAATGAGAGACCGTCTTCCTTCAAACAATATCAACGGCATGTCGGTCGTCATCAAGAAGATCTGGCTCTATTCGCATTACCTCATCATCCAGGCGAAGGAGATGAAAGTGGCGACCAATCTGAGGAAGAGGAAGAAGTCGATTCTGAAGTACAAGAGGAGTTGGAAAAGGCTGCCTCTTATGTCACTCGTCTCTCAAATGAGAGTGCAGATGAGGTTACACATGCAGCTGGACGCAGCCCGCGATATACCCGATCCGGAAGTCTCGCTACTGTTGAGCCCATTGACAGGGATATGGAATTTATAGACCGCCAAGAACCTGAGTCTGGGGATCACCAACATTTCGCTAAGTATGAGACTCAGTCTTACTCATGGAAATGCACCATCCCAACTTGCACGTATCATGTAGACGGATTGCCTACGAAGAATGAGATAAACCGCCATTATCACGACAAGCATCCTGAGTTAACCCCGGATTTTGAGTGTATGTTCAAGCCTTACCCTTACAGATCAAAACGAGAAATCGACTGCCAACTGCGCATGGAGAAAGCACACGGTTGGAACGATATCCGTTCGCCGAAACAAGACAAAGAGCTACCTGGGTCATCAATCATGGACATTCAGCGGCCGGCAACATCCCTGGACAGCAATTTCATGGGTGAGGTCTCCGGCCGTGGTAGAGTCACCGAGAACGCGGATGAATCGGATCAACCCTTTCTCCAACATACAACAAGTGATTCCGATATTATGGATATAATTGACCCGGAGTTGTTAACCGGCTTCCAAGGCGCCTACCGTGGCGCCAGCGGCATGCCAAAATATTTACAGGAGCCTCAGAGCAACTACTTTACCGCACCATCGGGAGTTTCTCCCCAAAGCACTCAAGATACAGAAATCTATTATGGAAGTCCTACCGACCATGTGGTAGATCCTGTTAAAACTTCGGAAAATTGCGATACCGCTGAGGCTGACCGTCTCTTTCTCAATCACAAGAATTCCTCATACAAATTCAACTTTCCCCCACACGCCATCAGAGATGGCAAACTACGCGTGTCTCGAATAAGAGAGCTCGCTGCGGGAATCGCGTATGTTCCTGGGAGTTTTAGACACCTGATCGAGCTTTATTTCAAAGAAACTAAATTGTTGATTGATGACACACCCATTCGAAACTACGGTATATCAACTGGGGATGTGGTAAAAGTTGAAGCTCCACAGTTCAGAAAATCTGATCAATCCGGCGGGTTACCTAGCAAAGATGGGCAGGTAAACGAGCAAAGTTCTGAGGATGAAATGGAAAAAAGGGCATCGATGGAATCAAGCAGTGATCAAGTGCCAGTTCCTGACACAGAACTAGATCTCGAGATAAGAGATGCCCGTCATGCCTCTACAGATGGTCAACCACCCGTAGAGATCGACCGCAAGAATCTCAAAGCCCCGATACCTGGTATTAGATGTCCGACTTGTGCCTTGGAAGGAAAAGTGATCTGGGTTATTCTCGGACGCTGCTGCGGATATTGTGGAACACCATGTGCGGATGAGGATAGTCGTGATGCTCTTAATTCATTGAGTTCATTGAGAGGGACAAGCGACAACAATAGCCAAGAAGAGAAAATCCCGTCCCCGATACCCAAATCGTTCAAAGACGCAACTGCTGTTGGTGGTTTTGAACAGGTCAATGGAAATACGTATTCTTTTAGCTTCTCGGGTCAGGTACTCGATGCGTCACTTCCCCCCGACAATGAGGATACAATGATAAGACGGGATGTTTCGACAGCCTTAGGTGCACTGGAAGACGAGTTGGATGTAGGATGACTTCCGATATGCGAAGCGGCCATTCGGTCGGATGGTGGCTCAAGAAAAAAGCAAGAAGAGCGTCTCGGGCTTATCAATGGAGTTCATTCTAACATCATAAGGAAGTTGAGACGCATTGAGGAGGTCAGCCAGCCAGCGGTCAAGACGAAGAGAATCAATCTAGTGGAGAGGGTTAACGATCTTTTGGCGAGGCTGGGTGTTGAGGCGACGGAGAAATGAGGAACAGGAATATTTCATCTAATATAATTAAGGCCAAATTATTACTTGATCTTCCCATATCTCGAACTAGTTTTGAATAAAAGCACCACTTGTAAAAAGTCAATCTAGTATCAGTGAAACCCAATACCCATTGCCCGATTCCAAGACTGTATATAAGGTGAATAGTACCGATCGATTGGTGTGAAAAGTTTTGATTTCCGGCTGTTATTTGGTTGAGCCAATATCCAGTCTATTTCTTGTGGCTGATGCGGTTTAACTTAGCTCTCTGAGCCAGCATGTGTCCGAACAGGATGTAAAATGCTGTGATATGGGTCAGCATAGAAATCATAGGTGGAGTCCTAGGATCTTGGTACCGGGGACATAGATTGCCAACCCAAACCAAAGCAGGTACTGATACGCTGAGTTTCGAGCTTGAGATGGTTGAATCACCTCGTAGACAAGTTTCATTTCAGAGAGAATGCCAATAGGATAAAGGATGATAAACATGTTGTATCTGTCACTGGTCAGTTTCTTTTAGCATCACTATTCACGTTCCTTACCTCAACCATGTTAAAGCTGCTGGCACAAACCCCGTTCCCGTCTGGAAAGTGAAGTAGAAGTATCGAACCACATCAGCCGCATTCCAAGCCATGAGCATAAAACTATACGCAGAATCTCTGAAACCAACTTCAGGATAGTTTCTTGTAATAGCCCAGACAATGGTGTTTCGACCAGCGACTTGCAGCGCTGTCGTAGCTGGAGCTGCTCGAACAAGACCAGCAACGGCATGGATGACTTCCATAGCGGTCAAAGTCTCAGTCCATCGTGCTATGGCGTTGAGTTCATCCCACACAGCGCCATTGCCTTGGTTTAACCACAGATATGTAGTTCTGAGCAAAAGTGCTGTTCGTAGAAGTGCTGAGAAGGTGTTGTAGAGGAATAAATACGCTGATGGCTTAGAAGTCTGAGCGAGATTTGAATTAGAAGTTGATCGCGCCATTTTTGCTTTGAACAATGAAGCGTAAGAGTGTAAAATATTTGATTCTGATAACTTTATCGATAATTCCCATGCCACGCTAATAAACTAATTACTAGCGCCGAGTGAGTTGTACCGAGGCACCCACCTGAGAACTTCCTAACTAAGATACCTCGCCGGATATTAACTGGAGACAACCCCATATCTCGGAGATGGGATCTCAGAAGTGCTGAAATCCATTTCTATCTCTAGATCTGAGCTGAGGTGTCTAAGCAAACCTTTTTGGGGGTCAGCCCTAAACCTTATCCCCTCACGATCATATCCTTGTTTTGAGTCCCTGTTGGATTTTCCTTCAATGAGGAATCTTACCCCAGAGACCAAGCCCTGTTTGCCATGTTATCTCCGACTGCCTACATTGCATTTGTGTCTTGCTATGTCGTTGCCAGCTTGTGGGCCAGACCACTAGGCTCACCCCGCTGGTTTGAACTAATCGTAGTAGCTGGCAATCTAACATGCATACATGTGTAAGGCAAACCGTCACTCACTGATAATGGACAGCACAGCAAACGATAGATCTGTTGGTAATGGTCATCGGATGTAACTGCATGCTGTGAATTTGTCTCAAAGGAGTTAATTTGCTTGAAAGAGACGGCTTGCAGCATATGCAAGAACCCGCCTTCCAAGCTGAGAGTTGCTGCCTTTATATCAAGGCTAACCGATTTCAACTCAACTACCTGTGCCCGGTGATCAACTAGCATTTTTCAATCTTGTCCCTTTGTCCTCAGTCTCACTATCTACCGCAGTTCTATTGTATTGCATGCTTTAGTTCTCCTGATCGACCTTAGACTTCAGAGTTTATCCTCACTCATAGCATCTGTCTTCGTCATAACCTTTCTATCTTCATACTCCATCATCCGCTTCTATCGTTCTACGTCTCTTCGCCAGAATGTCGTCTCCTATCAAGCGCCCGGCTCTAGGACAAGCCGCAACTCTAGGCAGTCTTTACGATGCCCGCAGCGACGTCTTCCCTCCCAATGTCCCTGTTCGATGAACCTCTTCCTCTCAATGCCGTGGAGACTACCCGACACCTGTCGTCAAACATCAACGTCATCAACGGGGAAACCTTCACTGAGAAGTTCGATGTATTTGGCATCAGCGACGAACTGGGAGTCAGTGTTCTAACTGGACTCGCCAAGATTGAGGGATCTGGGCTCTACTTACTCGACAAGAGCGATACGAACCATGCTGTGCAGTCCTCCCTACTTTACGATATCACGACTGTAGAAGAGAAGCTCAATCTCACTGCCCATGGTGTTAAAGAATGCATCGCGCTCGATACTTTGGATACTGATGTCGCTACCTACGTCGTGACTGGTGTTTGTTGGGGTGAGCGCTACGTGTTCACCGCTAAGCGACAACTTAATCCATATGAGGATAGAAGCCAAGTTTCTAGCAACCTCGAGGCACAAGTCGCTTTTCTCAAGGAAGAATTAATGCCACAGGTCGGAGCCACCTACACTCAACCTGAAACCTCTGCCGAATTTGCCATATTCGGAGACAACCTCGCCAACGTTCCCCTCCTGACCGACCTTGCTGGTGCCCAAGAAATCATCCACGAAATACTTGGCGAGGGCAAGGGCAAGCCAATGGCTTATTTCCTAATGCCGCTCTCGCTACTCGCCGAGTTGCGCATACTTGAAGTCAAGGCTGACATCACCTACCGTCAGCTGGGGACTGACTGCGCCCGGAAATGTGTGAGGCTATTTGATGATATCCGAGATACAGTCCGACAACTTAGAACCACCCTGCCTGTGTTCCGACTGAACATATTGAATCGACCGCACAACTCCTCGCTAGGACTAAATATCTCGAAGCCATAGCAGAGGCCGACTTCGCAAGCTTGGTTGAGGACGTTCGAAGGGACAAGGCGAGTGAGCAGCAGTTTTGGACTCGGCTCACAACATTGATTGGCGATAAATCGCCTTACGAATTTCTGTCTGATACGACATACAAGGAGAAAATGGATTTCCAAGATCTTTTCGAGCATGAGGGAGCACATCTCGTCGGCTACAAGGGCCCGTCGTTGTCCGCCTTGTTGCATGGAAATCAGTATGATGACGCCTTCATATTTTACTTCAACGAACATGCTCGTCATTATTCCGACGTGTGGGAGGAGAACCTTGCGGCATTCATGGAAATAATAAGAGACGAATCTTACGATAAGCTCGCAATCGTGGTCGACCAGGACGCTGTTGACCGCGATGCTCACAGCACTTCCCTGGAGAATCCTTGCATCTCCCATCTGCGTCGAGGACGAGTCATCAGTGAAGACCTTGTAGAGAAACGCAAGGTCCTGGCCGCCAACTGTGTGATGCGTATTGCAGAAGACGCGCTCGATCGCTCCGTGAGCGGCAAACCTCTTGACAGAAGAGCTGTGAAGATTCCTTGTCCACACCACGGCTGCGACCGGAAGCTGCAATGCAACTGGATCTGTGCTTCTTGTCAGTCGGTCGTCGAGTACGGTGTTGTTGATGACTTGCTCTACTGCGATTGCGGAGCAAGCTTCTACTACAAGTGGGAGTTTCAGTGCAATGATCCCAAACACGGCTCAGATTGGGTTCAGTATAAGCGTGGCAATCTTCTTCGGAAGCTCAAAGCGCTAGAGCCGTTTGACGACCTCAACATCCTGATACTAGGCGAGACGGGAGTTGGAAAGTCGACATGGATCAACGCATTTATCAACTATCTTTCGTACGAATCAATCGACGACGCCTTGAACGCCGAGGACTTGAAGTGCGTCATTCCTTGCTCCTTTCAGACACAAACTGCCGTTGACGGCAAATTTGTCGAAACCGAAATCAAGATTGGCTCTAGTCCATCAGACAAGGATGGCTCTGGGGGTCAATCGGCCACGCAATCGGCCGAAGTGTATACTGTTGATATCGGTAAGACGCGTGTCCGACTTATCGACACGCCTGGGATTGGGGATACTCGTGGTATTGATCAGGATAATTCTAATATGGAAGACATCCTGACAGTACTGCGGACTTACAACAACCTACATGGCGTTCTAATCCTCCTGAAACCTAATGCCGCTCGATTAACCGTCATGTTCCGGTTCTGCATCAAACAGCTGTTAACACATCTTCATAGAAACGCTGCCAACAATATCGTATTTGGTTTCACAAACACTCGTGGCTCCAACTACATGCCTGGAGATACCTTCAAGCCCTTGAATGCCCTTTTGTCCGAGTACAAAGACGTCAGCATAGGTTTATTTGAGAACAACGTGTACTGCTTTGACTCTGAAAGCTTCCGATATCTCGCTGCCCAAAAGAGAGGAATCGACATGGGTCACTTGGGAGAGAACCGCCGTAGTTGGGAGTACTCTGTCGGAGAATGTGAACGGCTCGTTAAACATTGTCAAACCATCACTCCGCATCCAGTGCGAAGCACTATTAACCTGAACGAAACCCGAAACACTATTCGCAGACTCACGGAGCCAATGACAGTCATCGCTGAGAAGATCAGAGCGAGCATCGATGTAAACAATGAGGCTATCAAGGAGCTTCAGGACTTCAAGCTCATGCGGCAGGAACTCCAGCAGCGTCTCTTCGTCCAAAAGGAGACCCTCAAGTCCGAAGAGGTAGACCACCCACGGACAGTCTGTACTCACGATGATTGCATCGAAATTCTCACCGATTTCGAAGGCAAAACAGAGGCAACAACCATCTACAAAACTATTTGTCATCGATACTGTTAGTTGATGAGTGTCGATCGCAATAGAAAAGGCCACCCTGAACTGCAAAAATGTCAAGCGATGGATTTAGTTGGCATGTGTAAAGAATGTGGTCACCCTTGGACGGACCATATGCATATCTATTACAAGTATGTGCCAACGACCTACCAGCACCGAGATGCGGCGATAGATAGAGATCTAAGCCAGAACGCCAACAACATCCAATTCAGAGAGGAAGATATCCGGATGAAGAAGGAGGCTATCGAGGAATTCAAGCTTGAACAACGACAAGTCCGAGAAGCGGCAATCCAGTTTGGGTTCTTCCTCAAGAGACATGCCATTACACCTTGCAATGACGCTACCATTGAGTATCTCGACATGCTTATTGACCAAGAGAGGCAGAAGATGAAAGTCGGCGGATCAGAACAACGTCATAGCAACCTTGAGAAGGAGAAAGCCGAACATCTCCAAAGGGTGGAGGTACTAGAGAAAGCCATGAAGCAGGGCGATGAGTCCAAACTCCTGGATGATAAGGGCGTGGCGCAGCTGGTTGACAGCCTGTTTGGCTTGCCTCAGTTCTGAGATGACCTTCGTAACATTGTCAAGATTCAGGAGAAGGCGGCTGAGTCTACCTATCGAGAACGATCCTATAATATTTCAGGAGGGGCGCACTTTCATCGTCGACGAGAGACGAACCGGACTTGAACTGATGAAGATTTTGGGGAAGGATATTCTGCTACAGTGAACAATATTCCGGCTTATGAGCCTATCCCAGGATCGTTCCCAAGAGCTCCTACTGGAGGTTCTGTTAGGGTTGAGTCTCAGGCCCATACCGCCGGGCCGCGTGAACCACCTCGGAGACGGGGATTCTGGATGAAAATCACGAGGTTCATTCAGGGTTCTTGAAGGCCGTACGCAAATGCTAGTTGTAGGCTTACACCACCTAGCCTCGATGTCGTCAATAGGTGAGGAGAATTTACCGATGTAGGGGGTGGTAGAAAGCTTGAACCAAGATCCTAAGTGACAAGAAGACTTGATTAAATTTCTGATAATTTCTGATAATTTAGGGCAAACTTAGTTAGATCTTTAATTAGTTTATTTTTGCACCTTAAATTTAAGATCCTAAGTCTTCTGACATCCTGAGGCCGATCTAGATACAAATATCGCTGTAGATAGCCAGTGATCAAATAAGGCGAACGACTAGTCTGATGAGTAGAAATACAATAAGTTACTGGGACCACCAGATCACCTTCCTAACCACCACTATGGAAAGAACGGGATGTTGAGAATATGTAGATTAGGCGGATTGTGGTTGCACATAACGTCGGTGTCTATTTTATGTCAGGTCAAAGTTCTCTTAAACCGGCTGCTAGGTAATCGTAATCTCCTCCCAGCTGTTGTCCTTTATTGCTTCGCCTTTCATGATTCCGTGAACATAGCTATCTCCGACCAGTTGATAAGTGCCGTCAGCTCGAGGCCTCAAAACCAATGGCACCGGACACGAGGAGACCACCCAGACACTGTCTCCTTCAAGTGCCGACGAATAAGCCATTCCTAAAAGCCCTTCGTCCGTCAAGAAAATTCGCCGCTGACCAACGTAATTACCCAATAACTTTGCGTACTGAGCAGCCAGGGAAAACGTGTCCACGAGTTCCTTAGCCACCGTGGACGTCCACCCGAAGTCAGGGGGCGAGGCAAAGCCCTCAACTGAGCATGTCGTTGCCATGTATGAAAGAGCAGACGACAGCTGTAAGTCCGGAGGATCAGAAGGCCCCAACTTTTGAAGCATCTGTTTTATCCATATGATACTTGGAAGCATATCACACGCTTCATCCCCATCCCGATTCACAAGAGATTGGTAGTTCGTCATTTGTTCCAAATTTGAAAGCCGTTCATTGATTGTCATGGTGTAGTTCCAGATCTGCAATTGATGAAACAAGATAAAGGATAACCAGGCTTTAAAACAACCGCCAAGCGCCGAGATATCTGTGGTTAAATCCTGCATATTTATGCCCCAGATAAAAGTGCGCCAACAAGCTTCAATGCTGAGCTCCCCAGTCGGTTTGTAGTGCTGGCCGCATCGCAGTAGAAGGGCTGCAAAAGGTTCGATATTGAAATAGTAAGCGAGTTCATAAAATTGATAAGACCCTGGAAGGATCCGTCCAACGCGATAAGCTTGGACAGAGAGCCTTGAGCCAGTGATGGTAAATCCCAGAGAGCCAATCTCACTGTATCGCGCAGCGTCCAACCGATCATTGTTGTTACCACGAGCGAAAAGGATCGGAGCAGTCCTTGCAGTAGAGACCTCGTTGGAGAAATTGGGTACCCATGATGGTAGACCAGGTAAAATCTGATTCTGAGTGCCATGGTGGAATTCTGCAAAACCAGCCAAGGAGATGAATCCCAAGTGATTACAATGATGCAGGATATTCGCTGTTGCGGCTGTAAAAACCTGAACGGTTGTCGCCTCATAGTCGACATCCAGAGCGCATCGAG
The DNA here is from genome assembly GCA_002982035.1 of Fusarium algeriense. NCBI lineage: Eukaryota > Fungi > Ascomycota > Sordariomycetes > Hypocreales > Nectriaceae > Fusarium > Fusarium algeriense. Next base: position 20,468 of record PVPY01000809.1, read on the forward strand.
GAATTCCCAAATGGCTTGCGGCGATATTAACCATTCCTAATAACGAATAAACCCGATCACGGGGATTCGTAACCCTGAACTTATGACAAGCCATCATCATGTATGCTAACTGAGAACTAGCGGTCGTTTTCCAATTATCAGTGCCGGTGAGCTCTTGGATAACAGAAACAAACGGGTCATCTTTCGGCTTTTTCAAGCTTTCAAGGGACTTCTTGATCACGGTGATGAAGTGAATGGCATAGGGTCCTGGTGGCGTTGAAACGTGTTCCACTTTGACCATCGCCATACAACCGTTCGGAAACCAGCCCAGTCTTTTTACCATGGCGGTGGCGGTGGCGAGCTCTTCCCAAGAGATACTTTCGTTGTTTCCCAAGAACAGAACAGTATGCCTAGCTAGAGCGATCTCTTGAATCACCCAAGCTCTATGGAACCAATTTTTGTGCAGGAGTGCAATGAATGGCTTCCAGGCTAAAGAGGGAATCGGTGGAAGGCCTAGCCTTTCGAATTTACTTCTCACTTCATTTTCATCTGTCTCGTCAGCCAAAATAGCAAGCTTCTGTGTCAGAAGAATGGCCTCGCCAGAGTCTTTTCCGCCTTGACCAAGCCAGATATCGACTCGGGCCGCCATGCTGTAAATTTCGCTCATGATGCCGACCTGGATCTCGCGCTCCCTTTTGTTGGCCTGATCAATACAGATTGCATCGATCCACAGATACCAATCAAATTCTTCGAACCGAAGAAGAGCATTGAATAAATTTTCTTGGACGTAGAATTTTTCGCCATTCACCAGTATGGATGATAAATCCGAGTCGGTGTATTGGTGATCTCCCTCTGGCGGACCCCATGTATAAGATAGTGCGTGGTAATCAAGTGTCTTGGCCTCATCCAGAGAATGAGTGGTCAAGTCTATGGTTAACCTGCCTGGTAACAGCCTGCTTGCTCGCTTGCGTATCTGTATCAAACGAATTTGTGTGGAGTCGAGTGCTGATTCGTATTTGAACTTATTATTTCTTTGGCGGAAAGATGCCCATGGTGGTGGGATTTTTCGTGATGGGGTCCTTGGTGAGAGGGCCCATGTTGGTCGGATCATGCTTGGAAGATGGGTTGAAATTAACAATTTGGCCTTTAGCGAGAATTTCTCAAGTGGATAGCTGTAATAGAAGGGATAATTCTTAAAGGTAGATGTTAGAACTTTGCGAAATGCATTTTCCCATTTCCCCCTTTCCCCTGCATGAAAACGTAATGTTTTGTTGGTTGTTGGTTGTTGGTTTGCTGTTGCCGCGCGCTTAGGGATCTCACAAAATTGGTAAGGCTGAAGTTGTAGTTGAGGCTTCTTACTAGTAGGATGCAGCTGTTCTTTACCGCTCTAACTACT